>OY986041.1:111315226-111551311 GCA_963920215.1 Nineta flava
TACCTATACATGTGTCCGATCAACCTTTAACTCGGTTGTTGGAATCAATTTTTATATACATAGATTCAAAATAAAAAAATGATCTGACATTAATTACACACCATTTGAAATATTTATTAAAAATGACTAACAACGGCTTTTTTGTATACAAATTTTCTATATTTGATGATAAATGAACGAAAGAAAATTTCATAGTTACATTGTTTGAATGATAAAAAAAAAACTAAACAAATTGAAATCAATAAATTATTGTTTTTTAATTTATCGAATAATAGTCATAATCGAATATAATCGTTCGTAATTTATAGTTTAAAAGTTGAATTGAATTTGAAATTGTACACGTCATCAACGAAAAAGAAAAAAGTGTATATGTGTTTTTACTATATATACATAGTTATAAAATATGTAGATTAAAAGCTTATGTAGAAAAAAAAGCACCACATACACTCCCGTTTAAAAAAAATGAACAGACCTGAATCGAATCAGTCTCCCACAATTTTGATTATTCTTGTAGTAAATCTTTTTTATAGATACAACATTTTATTTAATTTTTAATAATAATAATAGGGGTTAACCTCCGTTTTTGAGACACGACGGTCTATAACAGAGGCCACTCACATCATTATTTTTTCAACCTTTATTAATTTTTATTTAAACATTTTTATGATGTGGGTGGAGGATGAGGAATTCGTATGCAGAGAAGGAATTGGTAGGTGTGCGGCTGCAACCGACTTTGGTTGGAACTATTCCGATATTCATCTGGAGTTCGTGAAGGGAAACTGCAGAAAACCTTCACAAGCATAGCCGGTTACATCGTTCTTGTCCATACGCCGACAGTTTAGTCTTTCAACCGCCCCATTAATTTTTTTTAATTGACAAACTGCTGGTGTTGGGATTCGAACCCATAACCTCCCAGGTCGAAGTAGAAACAACGTCTTAACAAGCGCGGCAACTTAGCTTGGTATTTAATTTAATTTTTATACGTAAGAGGAAGATATAACACTTAACATGTATTAACATTACATATATTTTTAAAATGCTTACTCTATCACTGACACCACATATGTAAATAAAAAATATAAATTCAGTTTATACTCCCATTTCTTTTTTACACACTTAAAAAATATACTACTTATCGTTGTTTATGAATAAATAAAATTGTAATTATACAAAAAAGAGTTACAAAAGTGAAAATTAATTAATTTCAGGTCTGTTCATTTTTTTTGAACGGGAGTGTACATATACGGGAGTAGAAAAAGCTTGTACTTGGTACCGTGTATGTCAGTCAAAGTGTTAAAATTAACTCATATGTATATCTATACGAAAACATGACATATTGTAATTTTTACATAGAACATGTTTTCGACAATTTTTTTTGCTGTTTCTATGTTTTTGCAAATTCATTAATAATCACCATCAGTTTAAAAGTTGATGCTGGGAATTGTTTTCATATGTTTTACTTTTTTGTGTTCTTTTTTTAGTAGAAATCAATGTAATGTTTTATAAAATGCAATTATTATAAATGTGGGCGAAAAAGAATCAGTTTGTCTTTATAATTACTAGACAAATGGCAATAAATTATATAAATGGCATCGTATTCAAAAGAAAAATGAAAAAAAAAAGGATGTACTATGGGCCACTAGTATATGTACTATGGACCGCAAAAATTGATGTAATTTTTTTAAATTTTATAGTTTATTTGTAATGATTCGGTTTTCCAAAAAATGTTTCGGTCAAAAGTTATTCATTAGAAATGTAGTAACAACTTTCATTCGAAAACTGAATGAATAAAGCACAAATCAACTATGAAATTTAAAAAAATGACAACAACTTTTATGGCCTAGTGTACCTACCAATTAATGCTTTAGAGCTAGCAAGTATCTGTCGAAATTTCTGAATACACTTTCGTTTTGAGTTGACTTATATTTATAGAAAAATATTACTCTCGTTCTGGATGGCAGCCAGAGAAATCTCAATTCACCTTGATTCACAACTAACTGAGTTAATTGTTTGAATACCCAGTATGTACTGAGTTTATGGAAAAAATTTTCAAACAGAAGTTGTTTATTTTAAAAAGAGAAGATTTTTTTAAATTCAATTTTTATTATGTCTCTTACGATTTCAAAGATAGACAGTTTTGCCTATTTTGCTTTAACATGGTCCGATTTTGCCCATTGCTGAACTTGACCTTACTTTTTTGCTCTAGAACATATACAAAAAAAATTCAGCTTGTTATCCCTTTCCGTTCTCACAGACGAACAAACAGGCGGACATGCCGAAACGGAATAATTAGGTAATTTTATGAACACCTACATCAAAATTTTTTTTCTGGGATCAATATTTCCAAGCGTCGGTCTAAACTTAATATACCTTGTATATTTCCATATACTGGGTATAATAATTACAAAAATAAGTACAAAGGTTCAATTTTAAAATGATTTAAGCATTGTGCATCACTATAGACCATTGGCGGCACTTATCATTGGCGGCACAGTGGACAACTATCCAAAATTAAACGGTATTTGAAAAAGCCTATTTTTTGATATGATATAGACAACAATAATTACACGTAATTATGTTCTCTTAATACAAATGTAAAATATAATTCCTTCCTTTCTCGCAATCAAGGCTTCTCTCTTATTTCCCCTCAATTGAGTAATTTCTCCTTTATTGTAACATAATATTCGTCACTAAAGAAGTTTCTTTTCAAAAAATATAGTATTAAAAATTCATTATTATATTTTTAAGTCGTTTTTGTTGTCATGGCTGAATTCGGTCAGGGTTAAAATTTATTTCGACCCCTCGACAGTATGATCTGGTCATTTCTAGTTTTATACTTCCCGAATCCTACCCTTAAAATGTAACGCCACTAAAGGCATGAATATGGAATTTGAAAACACGGAATAAAAATATATTTGGTGGTAAAGTAAGAAATGTGCAATCTAGTTATAATATGGATTGACCAATTCCATGTGTTTAAAATTGACTGTAGAATAACTGAATAGTAGATGATCGAATTTAATTTAAATTGTGTGAACTAATTTTGCTGATTTATTATACGATATTGGTCAAAATACGGTCATATTTTTACTTATATATACATATATATATATATAAATAGAAACCATCCGTCATCAATCTATTCTATATAGTATATACACATACACTCTGTTGATTTATATACATACGTATGTAGTACCTTTATATACAATCGGTCGTGCAAACACATTTATTATCGATTTTACAATACATCAATACAATAATATAATGTACAATTTTACGTTTGTAGTTAGATCATTCTTTATTATAGATTTATAACCCACTTGCACCTTTATAGGTAACGGCTACCTATCCCCCTATTTATAAACACATATACACCGTCTGTTTTGGAAAGCTTTGCTAATAGAGAATCAATGTTAAATATTATTTACTATAATAACTATACAATGCTTCATAAAGAAACAAAAATAGTGGGGGTACCCTGTAGTCAGTAGTGTGTGTGTGTGTGCATACGTAATGAATAATAATATTATAAATTAAGTGGGCATCACTAAATCCCCATTCTTAAATGACATCAAACAAACATCATACCACAAGCAGCCAGATGTTTGTAAGTATGTGTATGTATGTATGGTTTTATAGTAAATATTTTATTTATTTAACATTGATTGCCTATTAGAAATGCTTTTGAAAACAGACTGTTTATATACATATACATATATACATGTATAGTGAATATAAGAGTATTTAACAGTCCGGATTTGTTAAATGGTATTTCAAACAGGAAATATGTAGATATGCATTACAGCCTCATTCTCTTTACGTTGGAAGATACATTCTGATGATATCTGTTATTTCTTCGTTTTTTAAAACAATTGAGTGCATTAATTAATATATTTATCCAAATCAAATTAGCATTTTTGGAATGAAAGTGAACTTGCTGAATTTTTGCTGATACATTTGTTTTGGCATTCTAAAGGCTGGCTCATATAATCTTGTGACTAAAGATATTTAAGGCGAACGGTCAAGAAAATAGTGTGCTTACAAAATCTAAGAAATATATAGATAGATAGGTACATCTTGGGGTCTAGAAAGTGTTGCACTTCGACCTTATGGTCCATTGTGCTCCCCCTTCTACCTCAGCCTGACGAGACTCGCTGCTTCAATATGTTGGCAATAGCCAGGAGCTTGCTTATCAGGTCTTCCTGAAGGTTTACATCTTCGGGGTGAGATGCATCGAATATCCTGTATCTGCTGTAACCTAGAGGGTCGCAGTCAACGATAATGTGGCTGAATGTTTCTTCCTCCTCGCCACACAATCTGCACATAATGGACCCGTTATTGAGTCCCATTGTATGCAGATGCTTCCGCAGGAGATAATGCCCGGTAATGAATCCGGTAACCCTTCGCAGTTGCATCCTGGTGCATCGAGAAAAATCTAAGAAATTATAAGAAAATATAATATGTAATAAAGTAGATGTATTTGTAAATATAACATTATAGATAGAACTGAATTAATTTGTTTTGACTATTATATGCGCGTTAGGGGAACTTATTTAAAAGGAGAGGAGCAACTTAAAATAAATATATGTTTCCTCCCATTCATTTTGAAAATAGATTGATCCACTCAAACTGTGACGATATTCGAGGCTTCTTTACAAATTAATATACTTCTAGCATTTATGTTACTGATAAATTACTTGTTTGACCAAACACAGTACAATCTTTATCATACTGATGATAAATGTCTCCCCTGATGTCAGATAGATGTTTTATATCTAAAATATTTTTATTCCGTGACCACTCGTGTACAATCGGAAAATTAATTAACAAAATAAATGTAGCTACCTTGTCTATTTATTACTACCTACAGTCATAACGCTACATTCAATATCAATAAATATAATAATATTATTTCAGTTATATTACACTAAAACCAAAACTTGTTATGGTGATCAGTAATGATTATAACAACAACCAATTATATACGGTAGTAAATATCAAATAGTTAATTAACTATATATCATCAATCAATTTCTATTAATTAATAAAGTTAAAACTGTTTTAATTGATTTCAATTAGTATTTTATATGCTGTAAATTCATTTTTTTCAACTATCATTTACCTATTCAATAAAACACGTTTTTTATTTTTGTTTTTATGAATTTTATATTTTACCTCTATAAGTGTAGAATATTTGACGTATTGATTACGATGCTGAAAATCGATATTGAGATTTTTCCGAATCTTTGAGGACTCCTAATACCAAAACAATCCATGTTTGGCCATTGGCGAGTCAGTAAGTATGCGTATGCCTAGATTAGTAATATCGTGAGACGAGACGAGACTAGCATGTCTCTTGTATTGTTATGACGTCAATGTTTGTTATCGTCTCGTCTCGTTTTTGTAATTAAAACATAACATTTGTAGTACTTAAGTAATACTTAGTATTTAAGGGAGTACCAGTATTGTATTGTATAATCAGGACAAAAAACTGGTTTGCTTTTATGATAGAACCTATACAAATACACACATACATAAATTTATACACACCTTAATGTAATTTTGTAAGAAAAACAAATTTTAAACTATTATATTTCGAAAACAAAACGGTAAAACGCGACTTTAAAAAAAATTTAAGAAATATTTATCTTTACTCTCCTAGTTTTTTTTTTAAATTCTGTCGAGTATTTTTATATAACAGATACAACAGATAATAGTTGAGCGGGCGTGAAGTTTTACGTGCTTCTAATGAGAGAGAATTATTAATTTTTTATTAATTATCTCGCGTTCTAAAAGGTCAAAAATTCTGAAACTTCGGGATTTATTAGAAAACTTTATTTTTGGCCTGTGAAAAAAAATGAGCTAACTTAAGTTACTTAGAGGTAGATTGTAAAGGCTGCCCTGGACGGGCTACACTTCGACCATAAGGTCCATTGTGATGCCTAAGGATGTGGGGATGTGAGTGGAGTGGAAGGAATTTGTGAGTAGACTAGGAATTGGTAGGCTATGCGGCTGCAGTCGACTCTGATATTAACTATGCCGATATTCATCTGGAATTCGTGAAGGAAACTGCAGAAAACCTTCTCAAGCATAGCCGGTTACTTCGTTCTTGTCCAAACGCCGACAGTTTAGTCAATCAACCGCCCCTTTTTTTTTATAATTGACAAACTGCCGATGTCGGGATTCGAACCCATAACCTCCCAGTTTCCAAGTACTGCATACTGCGCAGACATGACGCCTTAGATCGCTCGGCTACTTGGACTGGTAAAAAATAAATAAATATATCATCAAGGCGATGGCTAGTCATGATAAAAATGTTGGTAGTAAGAAAAAAAAATGACGCGTGTTGAATAGGAGGTAGCTAGACGACTCTTGTTTCTTTTTTACTTCCCTACGCTTCCACTTTTTCGAAAATATTAATAATGAGGAATATTATAGAAAACAGTTTTGGATCACTCTATAATGTTTTATTATTAAAAAAACATTAAATATACAACATAAAAAGAGTAGATGTTTCTTTGTTTCTCTCCTAACAATCTATATGGATGCGTTTTACATATTAAACACACATACATTCATTTTTTCTAGTATGTTTTGTTAGTTTAGACTTTGCATTGCGAAAAAAAAACAGACAAATAAATACAAACATATATAATAATAATATAGTAAAAAAAAACAGTTATATTAATATAAACGTAACGTTACACGGTCAAAGTATACACTGTACGGTCATATAAAACTAAGTATAAATAAATAGTGTACAGAATGATCTATTAGCCTTTTATCAAACTTATCTATGACGCTACAAGGAATGAATAATAACAGGAGCTTTTTTTTTGAGGCTTCTTAGTAACTGCTGCTCTGTTGAACAGTCTAGCGTTCAACTATCCTTTCCCCTCGATAACATTTTGTGACCCCCTGCCCCCCAAACGTTGAACTAGTCAATTCAAGAAGTATTTTACAATTAATCACATTTCGTGAGGCTTTGGACGACATCAGTTTTATTGTCCGTATCTTCAATTTTCTTAAGGGTTTTTCACACCGAAGATGCAAGACGCAAGATGCATGCTTCCTAGATGCAGGATGCATGCATCTAAAATACTAGACTGTGTAATTGAATGAGAGGTTTCACACCGAAGATGCACTTGCATTTTGATTACTAGCCGACTGGAGATTTTAGCGTGCATCTTTGTTGTGCTGGTCTTGTATATTCGCCCCTAAACAGATGGTGCAAGTGGCACGTGCATCTTCGGTGTGAAAGCCCTTTCATCAAGATGCAAGTCGCACATTTATCCTGCATCCATCTTGCGTTTTGCATCTTCGGTGTGAAAGGCCCCTAGGAGAGAAGTTGCATCTTCTCTCCCCGCATATAACATCGCATAATACCCAATCCCTCCCACTTAGTAAAAAATGTAACGTGGATTACTTAAAATTATTCGGTATATTTACTATCTAAAATGTAGATTCATATTAGTTTATGAACTGTGTTTTTATCTATCTCTGAATAGGATAGAGAAAACAGATCTAACAAGACTATTGTTCGGAAAACTGGTTTTTCGAAATCCGAATATTTCCATTATTCAAAATACCGTTTCCAGATGTAATTGTGTTAATAATTTTTGGTTACAAATTTGTTTAGGTTTATTACTCCGCAGCTACGATGGAACACATTATAAACACAAACCATTTTGTGTTGAGCTAACAGAATTCGCCTGTACAAGACGCTTTAGTAGAATTCGAGCATTGTATGTGTTATTGCTCGAGTCATATGCACAAAGTGATGCTTATTATATTAATAAATATAAAAGAAAGATTTATCTCATATAGGATCATTTATTTTTCTGTATTTATAGCTTGCAATTATTTTCAGAAAATTCTTTATTTATTTATACTGTTACTAGAAATATTATTTTTAGAGTTTTGAAGGAATAGCCAGAAGGAATTTCATAATATATGTCAAGTTATGTTTAAACTTCTCTCTTTAAAGAATTATTCGTGTTATACACGAATAATTATAGGTATATTAGAGGTGTATTCGTTATAGACGCTTACACGCTTACAATAATTAGCATCACTATTTAATAGGGCGGATGAAAACAATTAAGCTATTTTCAACCAATAGAATGTTGTTTGAGTGACATCAAAAACCCCTGGAATCAAACCAAAGAAACGTCAATTGACTATTTGAAAAAAAATGTCGGTAATGTAGGTTTTTTCTAATAGGATTTTGTATGTGATCTGGGTATTTTTGTTTATTCAGAAATAAAATTCTAAAAATGTTCAAAAAATTAAAAAATGTATAAAATCTCAAAAATCCCAAAACAGTTTTCCCTCCAAAAAAATTTTAAGGTGGCTACACTGTGCAAATGATAAATAAACAAACGTTTATGCAGTGTTAATTTTGGAAGTAAGTACGCCTAAGTAAGTAATGCTGCCTATCGTGGAACTCAATTCGCGGCGATTTGTCAGCATACATAGCATCAAGACGAGCACTAAAAACAGCGTGCAAAATGAAGACCTATATAGGAATTGTTGTGTTTATAAACAAATTATAAAACGTGTACAAACTGACTTGTCCGTTTTGTCGCAAACATGCTTCTTAATGTTTAATACTATTTTTTATCGTTTTAAATAAGAAAAAGCATTGTATAATAATTACTGAATCATCGTTATAATACATAATTCTGAAATGATTATAATTCCTATATTGAGATCAATAAAATACTAAATATATACTGCTGGCCAAAATTAGATAGACAGGCCAAAATCTTCTGCGTTATAGAGGCTATGAGACTGTAAATGAAAGTGTTTTTAAACATTTAAAACTAGCATACAAAGTAAAATAACAGACTTTTCTTACGTCAAGAATTGTAAAAAAAAATCTGAGGTCATAAAAACCTGGCACAAACATTTAAAGCCTAAGCGCCTCAAGTTTTTAGTGATAGTCACATATTGGCGACTCGGAGAAAACATTTTTTTTCTACTTTTTAGTTCATTAAATATAAGCTTGTTTTTTAAATTATTATGTCTATTATTTTATTACTGGCGTCTTTGTATAAAGCCAGTGAAAAGCACCAACCTGTACATAAAATTAAAAAACTAATATATATTCTCCATATCACAAAATTATATGAATACAAACCGATATAATATAGTTCTGTTCATGTATGTGTGTATGTATTCATGTGTATACCTTTGTGGTATTTGAAAATATCTGCATATTGGTGGTTCAAACATATTTTGAGGCTTTTTAACTGAAAACCAAAACCATTATCGGTCGTTCGATCATATAAAAGCTTCCCATTTTATTATAATGAATGCATTCAATACACAATATAAATTTTTTCATTTTAAATATATATTAAAATCATGAATTGAAATTATATTAATTGCAAATTATTATCGAATTAATTTATTAAAAAAAAAAAAAACAATAATGTGAATGGAATTTAATTTATTATTATTAGATTATAAATTTTATATAAATTGTCCCATTCTATTCGATACACCAATAGAAGTGTGTTCGTTTGGTAAATAATTTAGTGTCCAGGGTACAAAGAGTAGGTATTTAAAATTTATGGCGTTTTAATTTTTGTAGTACTAATTTCTATTTTGCCTCTATATACATTATATCAAACATAAAAACGGACCATATGGGAATTATATAAAACTAAAAAGTTTGTAATCGTTACATACTTGAATGCCCCTTCCCTTACAATTGTACAATTACTTATCACAGATTCTAGCGAAGATGGCGGTAAATATAGTTACTTTGAATTTCAAGCCTGTGCTAATCAGGGATTAATATATAAATATATTTAAAGTTCATATACAGGTGTTCTGAAATTCATTCAAGAAAACTATACCACGTTGTAGAGCTCGAAAAAACAAACAAAAACCCGTTCATAAAGTTTTTCGATTTAACGCTTATTTTTTAAGATATAATCAATTAAATATTGATAAATTCAACCGCATAGCGTAAGGAGGCGGGGTAATATAACTGTCTTATTAACCACTGATTGGCAAAGGCTTGAAATTAAAAGTGAATAAATTTATCGCCATCTTCGCTATAACTTTTAATGAGTGATTATATACAGTAATTATACAAACGTTTCATTACGGAACTGAGGGAAGGGGTATTATGTTAGTATGATTTCATTGATTTCAGAAACCCCCACCCTCCCTTATTAAGAAAGAACAAAATTGTTTTGTACATGACTTTTAATCTCAAAGATCTTTTAATTATATCTTTCACTGACATTCTATAATTTTAATCAATTTCAGATTTTTCATTATATCTGATTACAGATGTCGTGTGAAGGTATCACACCAAATTTTTAAATATTGATTTTTTAAATGTTACTATTTATTTTATCATTCTATATAAATTAAAACGTATTTTTTTTATCTTCAATTCATAATTAAATATTAAACCGTATTTATGCGGAATTAAAATATATTTATACGGAATATGTTTTTTTTTATTAATTCAATTACATTATCAAATATTTATTTTGGAAAATTAAACTTGAACTTCTGAAAATGTTTCATAACTATATTTCAAGCATAATTTAAAATTTATTATATTTTAATTTATTTTAGTTAATATTATATTTATTTTTATTTTTGTCTACTGATCTCAACTTTCTATCTATTTCTAATTGTCAAAGAGTAAATTACGACTAGCTAATTTATACTCATAATGACTACTTTGTAATCGAAATACGTATTTATACTACCAAAAAAAAACTGAACTAGGTAAAGGGGGCGAATTTGAAATTTTATTTCAAAAACCTAGAGTTCTCAGTAATTATCATTTGATAATATAATACCGTTCTATATGATCAATTGATAAGGAGAGTACTATTTTAAATATTTTCTTTCTTTTTGAAGTGAAAACTTCTATGAATGCAACCTCTTTGTTTTTATTTCGGTCGTTAAATCTTAAGCGCACCCATTCATTCCTTTTTTTTATCAATTCGACACATAAAAAAAAATCGTATATAAATAATTTGAAATAAAACAGTGTTATTTATTTTCAAAACAACGAGACTGTTCTGCATGTATAATATATAAATATGATCGTTACAAATGAAAACATGAACAATTGTGTATGGTGATATAAAATTATAAACACAGAGATTTTATATATATATTTATATATATATATATATATATATATATATATATATATATATATATATATAGAAGGTGTGTTCAAAAAGTAAGGTGACTTTTCATATTTCGCGGGTTACGTACTTATTTTGTTGTATTGGTACACTCGTCCCAAACATATGTTCACAGTGTCAACTATATAGCATTCTTTGTTTGTTTATGAGAGGCATAATGATTAGAAGTGTTTGGTGTGCTCGGCGATTTTCTGCTGTCGACAAAACGAATTTGCATCAAATTTGGCGTAAAAAGTGCTTCAAAACACTCAAAATATTGACAATGGCATACGGTGAGCCTACTCTGAGTAAACAAAATTTTTGGTACAAAAATGGTACAAGCTCTTCCAAGAAGTCCGTGAAGAGTTCGATTAAATGCCAAGGTTTTACTCATTGTTTTCTTCGAGTACCGTGGTGTAGTGCATCAGAAGTTCTTAATACAAGGTCGTACGGTGAATAAAGTTATGCGTCGTTTGCGAGAAGCGAAATGAAAAAAACGTCCGAAATTGTGGAAAAACAATTCATGGCTTTTGCATCATTGCCAAAAACAATACCACAACCATGCCTCAGCCACCATATTCATCGGATTTAGCCCCCTTCGACTGCTTCCTATTTCCGAGACTCATGAGACCAACGATTGAGGACATAAAACTGCATCGCTGGAAAATCTCAAAGCTATACCAAAAAGTGCTTATCAGAAGTGCTTCGAGGATTGGAAAAAGCGTTGGCACAAGTGTAGTATATCTGAGGGGGATTACTTTAAAGAGGAAAACATCAATTATTGATGAATAAATAAAAAGTTTTTGATAAAAAGATAAAGTCACCATACTTTTTGAACACAACTCGTATATATATTTGTATTTGAATAAATTTGTATATTACATGAAGCACAACATAGAGAACAACAGCAAACGAACGAGAAACGAACGGACTTCATCATCATTATCATCACAAACATTCATTTTATTTATATTGTTTTATGTATTCCACATATTTATCATCATCTCCCTTTACAAAAATAAAAATGAAAATGAAAAACAACAGTTAAATTACACACAATTATTGTTGTTTGTGAGAAAAGGAAGGTGTATACAAATTAAACAAACATATTTATGAACTTGGCACCCGTATTATCATCTGTAATCTTGCGAAAAAATGTTGTTTTGCAAAATTCTCTCAGAGCAAACTAAATAAGGTTTGTTGAATTCAAAAGATTAGTGCATACGTTAAAAAATACAAAAGGTGTCCTCGAAGTATATGAAACCGTGTATAGTGGTTAGAGATTTACATTCAATTTGCACCCATACACTTCCATTCATAAAAATTGAACCAGTAAATCACATTCTCAGTATATATATTACTAAATATATTTATAATATTACTAATGTTTCAACTTATTCACTTATTATGAATGGTGGCGTACTTTCTACCAGCACTTTACTGTAAATAAGTTTCTATTAAAAAACATTTTTAAAAACAGGCTTTTTATAGTAAAACTAATTTCCTACAACTTTACTTCTTATGTGTTTTTCGATTTTTTCAATATTAAGAGAGGTATACCAAATTTTATGTTTCCCTCTCTCTCTAAGCCCCCCCTCCCCTTTTCGATTCTTGTCATGCTTACCATAAAAATGCATTGTCATCGAAACTGAACGAACATGTAAAAATTCAACTCCGTAGGATAAGAGCAAGTGGTTCTAATTCAGCTTGCAAGATTTGACCCGAACATACATGCATACATACATACACACACACATCCATACATACATACATACATGCATATGTACAAGATAAATAAAAGCTTAAAATAAAATAGAGGACTAAAATAGAGGTAAAAATAAAATAGAGGACTGTATAACGGCGGTTACTACGGGAAAATATGTAGTACTAAAGCTAAACACCTAAAAATTAAAATAATGAAATTATTTTTGTTGAGGTACTACACGGCGTAGTTGATGGTATGTTATTATCACGGAATTAGATGATTTATTAAAACAAATAATTTTTGTTAAATTTTATATTCATACTTCAACACACTATAAAATGTAAAAAATAATCGGTATAAAATAAGACCAATAATTTTTCGACAGTGACATGTACCATCGTGATGAGTATTTATAGTTCCAACCACCATAGCAAGTAGTTATAATTTAGGTTTAAATAGTAAGTGCATGCAAACTTCATGTTTTAAGAGTTAATACTGAAACTTAAATTTGTACACAGAGATAGTTTAGAGATCAGTGACTAATTCAAGTCTCTGTCATAGAAAAATTTTGGATCAATTTTTACTGTTTTATTTTGATTTGAATGCTGGATATAGATATTTAATCTATGCGAAATAAGAGCTAACCTTTTGTCTATATTATTTCTGTGTATAACTTTTAAACAGGTCTAAAAATATATATTTACCAGTCCAAGTGGCCGAGCGATCTAAGGCGTTAAGTCTGCGCAGTATGTCTACTTGAAAACTGGGAGGTTATGGGTTCGAATCCCGACATCGGCAGTTTGACAATTATTAAGAACGTTTGAACGTTTGACGAAACTGTCGGCGTATAAATAAGAACGAAGTAACCGGCTATCCCTGAGAAGATTTTCTGCAGTTTCCTTCACGAACTCCAGATGAATATTGGCATAGTTCCTACTATAGTCGGCTGCAGTCGCATATCCTACCAATTCCTAGTCTACTCACAAATTCCTTCCACTCCACTCACATCCCCACATCCTTAGGCATCACAATGGACCTTATGGTCGAAGTGTAGCCCGTCCAGGGCAGCCTCTACAATCTATTTATCTATCTACCAGTATGCTTGAAACGTTTATTTTGCCTAAATATTTAATAATCATTTTGTTGGTAGTACAAGGTAACTAGGGGAAAGATGTTCGGTACTAATAGAACAAATATACGATTCAGAATCGAGTTAATTACAGGTTCAACTTAGTATGACCCTTACTAAAATACCTATTTACTGAAATAATAGTACACCTGCCTACTTCTATTTTTACGATTATTATACAAAATTTATTATTTATAAGTAGGAGTGCTAACTTCACACATCTGAATTGTGCACACCTCCACATCTCATCCGATAACGACGTATGGACACGAACCAACAAACACATGATCATAAAATATTTTGCAATCAATATTTTAACAAAAGAAAACACAAAACAAACATTAAATATAAAAAAAAAAACAATGTGCGAAAATTAAACAATAAAATATAATTATTAATATAATTTTGTTTTTTTTTCATCAATTAATGATATTCTCATATTTATTGGCGGATATTTATTAATGATGAGGTAGATAAATCAATAAATATTAAAAAATTTTTATAATTATAGAATTTAACCAACCAAAGTCTGTTATCATCACATTGTATGAATGCCTGCTACCATTCATTGACTCTGATAACTGAGATTGTAAGATGTGATCATGAAACCGTACCAGGAAGGAGGATGGGTATACTGCCTACATAAAATATCACCAATATATTTATTATAGGAATGGATTTAATTTCAATATTTTTTGTTTTCAACAAAAAAATATGACATCGAATATGTTAATTAACATCGATCAGTAGTTGTCAGTTTGAAGTCCACATTTTTTATCAAATGCGAATTTTCGTTTTGAAAATTGTTTTTCTATAAATTAATGTTTTAAAAATTTTTGCATATACGGTACCTTTAATTGTTAAGTTAATATTTTAAAATCAACCAGCTGAGTAATAAACCAGTATTCCCAAACATGGTCACGTTCCTCACCATGTTCACTCCTATGCTGACTCGCATTATGCTTGCATTAGAGACACGACTCTATCAATCATATTAATGGGAATTGTAGAGAAGAGAACGGCCAAGGACAAATGTATTAATGGGTATGTAGCAGTTAAAAGATGAATAACGTAGGAGCAACGTAGATTAGCGAAGTTTCTCAGAAGATTGATAGATTGTTAGCGGCTGCCCTGGGCGGGCTACACTTGGACCATAAGGTCCATTGTGATGCCTACGGATGTGATAATGTGAGTGGAGTGGCAGGAATTTTTGTGTGTAGGCTGGGAATTGGATGTGCGGGTGAAGCTGACTCTGATGGGAACTATGCCGATATTCATCTGGAGTTTGTGAAGGAAACTGCAAAATACCTTCACAAGCATAGCCGGTTACTTCGTTCTTGTCCATACGCCGACAGTTTAGTCAAATATCTGCCTTTTTTTTTTAATAATTGACAAACTGCCGATGTCAGGATTCGAACCCATAATCTCCCAGTTCCAAGTAGATATAACACCTCAGACATAACACCTTAGACCGCTCGGCTACTTGGACAACAAGTTACCTTGGTGATAATAGTTATATAGGAAATGCTAGAAAAATGGTCATTAGATTAAACTTTTGTATAATTTTTCACTGCTTTTTTACTTAGGATATTCCAAACTTGTGTTTCTACCTCCCTCACCCCCCCCCCTTTCACCTTGACTGAATGAGATTATATTTCTTTCATAATGATAAGAATGCGCTTCTTTTGATATCCCAAGGAAATTACATGAAATTACATACAAGAATATACATTTTTCCATAGTGTTAATTGTCCGTGGTGCCTCTAAACATGAACGTTCCAGCTGGACAACCCATTGGGTATAGGTGTTCATAAGATGACCTAATGAGTCCATTTCCGCATGTTTGTCCGTCCGATCGTCAGACAAGATAACTCTAAAAATATAAGAGATAACGATCTGAAATGTTGTGTGTGTGATAGGGCTAAAAACACCTTCAAGTCGTGAACGGGCAAAATCGGACCGTGCAAGAATTTTCGAAATTTGAAACCGTAAGAGATAGAAAACAAATTTAAAGACAAGAAATGTTCCTTGTTAAATGTAAACAATTTTTGTTTGGAACTTTTTTGCACAAACTAATCAGTTTCTGTTTTTTTAAACTTAATTAAAATTTAGGTTTTTTTAATATCTAAGAAAACCAAAAAACTTCTTGCCAATTAAGCATATCGTCGAAGAAGAAAAATATATCTGTAATATTAAGTAAATAATATTAAAACCCAAACAAAGTAATAATTAATTTCATCACAGAGTATAGATAGCGTACCTACCTATCTACCTACCTATCTATATCATGAAGAAGAAACGTACGTTGTACATGTATATGATGGCTTGTGAAAATTGCTTATACACGCAAATAATATATGTATTGAAACAGTTTGGTTCTGTAAAAGGACACTTCTCTCTAGCTGTAGTTGTTATAAACAATTATGAAGTGAAAAGTGGTTATATATATATATATATATATAATATATATATATATATATATAATATATATATATATATATATATATATATATATATATATATATATATATATATATATATATATATATATATATATATATATATATATATATATATATATTCTATTAATTTATCTTTAGAACAAGTTTGATTAGATTGTTAATGATATTCGTATGTACATGAGTTTGTATTTACAACGAAACAGACTAACAAATATTTACAATCTATGTTAGAATGGAAATTCAATTAAAAAAATTTTCGACAAAATGGAAACCCGACTTCAAAAATCAAATATTCTAAAACAAAAAATGCACTAAACAGTAAAAAAATAATTGCATATTCTTGTGTCAATTTAAGTTCACCTAAGTCCAAATTTTATGTGAATTTCTCTATGCTGACACTGCCTCCAAAAATAACAATAATTGTACATGTATATTTAAAATTTTTTTGCTTAGGTGATCTAAAATTAACACAAGAATATGCAATTATTTTTTCACTTTTTAGTGCATTTTTGTTTTAGAATATTTGATTCTGAACTTGAAATTCAAGTTTTCTATAAAATATAAAATAATAACTTGTTTGGCCGATTATAACCTTTTTATATTATAATATTTAGGTTGAATAATAATACATTCAATCACAAAATTATTGCCAGTGATCTGAAACTAATAAAAAACAAGTGAAAATAACAACTCACTGACTTTATCGCTTAAATACTCGGTACATACTGAATTTATGAAAAACAAAATTCAAAGAAAAGTTTTTTTCTTTAATTTTTTCTCTCTTACCTTTTTAAAGATGGATTTTAACACGGTCCGAGTTTACCCATTCACTTGTCCTTGTTTTTTAGGTCTAGCACACATGAAATTTCAGCTCCTTGTCTCTTTCCATTTTTGAGTTATCGTGTCTTCTTGCGGTAATACAATTTTTTTCTGTTATCTATATTTTCAACCGTTATAAACTCGGGACTAAACATCACATACCCCTTATATATAATATATTTACCGGATATAATAATGAATTGGTTAACAGAAGCAATTTCTCTACGACTTATGGAAAGCAATCTGGTACAAAAACTTTGTATGTCGATGACTGTACGTTCATTTGTCGAATATAAGTTGTTTATAGTTTGCTGTTATATTTACCGTATTAACTACAACAACAACAATAACACCCTCGTCGTACATACACCTTACCAATGTCCCCATTTATCCTTATGCTCCCCCCGGCCCCCTCTTATTCCATTGATTCGTGTGCTGACTACGACTAAAACTATTATTGTGTTATTGCATTTATATTATTATTTTGTAGTAATGTTGTTGCCTATACGCCTTACTTTTCATTTTCTATGATACCGATAATCAATGTTGAAGGTGTATTCGAAATGAAAGTACCTGTTTGTACAAAGTGTTAAAATATTATTTTAGGTTATTAAATAAAACAAATATTTGAGATTTGCGTAACAATAATAATTATTTTCACTATAGTTTCGGAAACACAGTTTCTTGTTCAGGAAAAAATATACTAATGAATATTTTTATTTTCTGACGAAGAAACAGTGTTTCCAAAACTATAGTCAAAGCAAAATTATTAAAGAAAATCTCAAATATTTGTTTTATTTGATAATTATAATGGATATTCATTAAATAACGAGACCCATTCATCGCAAAATATTATTGTAGGATAAGCTGACCCGCACCGAAAATTGTATACAGCTTGTATTTTAAAATACACCCAATCTGCAAACAATGTATAGTGTATCTATCGCTGTCTATATGTACTGTACTATGATATGATGTCTTTGTTCCACTTAAACTGCATTAAAATCTGTATTGTATAACATTTAACTATTATACTTATCACTCTCTTGCTCGTGCATGTATACATCGTCGTTATTGTCCGTCGTCCATCGTGTGAGTGTGTCTACATGTATTTGTAACAAAGACACCATACTATCGTACATTGCATATAGGCAGCGAAAGATACTCTACATTGTTTCTAGATTGGGTGTATTTTATATTTAAAATCAGTATAGACCCACGTATAGGCCCACAGACGGACGGACATACAGAAATGGCCGACTTGGGCCATTTTATGAACACTTATTCCGAAAATTGATGCCTGCGATCAATATTTTCAAGCGTTACAAAGTCGGTACTAAACTTAATATTCCCCTAGCATACAGACTGTGTTGGAATGCTTTTCCAATAGAGAATCAATGTTAAATATTATTTATTACTAGCAGGCCGTGTGGTTACTATGCGAACTCAGTCAGTACACATGTAATAGAGTCATCTCATATGCGTTTGGTAGTTTGTCATTTACTGACTCATTTAAGAATGTGTACTCATTATATGTGTACTGACTGACTCCGCATAGTAACCACACGGCCAACCAGTAATAAATAATATTTAACATTGATTCTCTATTGGAAAAGCATTCCAACACAGTCTGTATATTATATATGCCGGGTATAAAAATTATTTCTCGACTAAAATTTTTAATTAATTAACAATTTCATTTTTGTTAAACGAGAGAATTGTTTGAGGTTAACTTCACGTATGTGGGTATGAATGAGATAATATGATGATTTAATTATAACAATATTTTATAAATTCTTTTTATTATTATTTTGTATAAAACATTTTTTTAGAACTAAACGATTAAATATTTATATTTTAATAGATGCACAGAGATAATTTGTTATTCAAAAAATTATATTTAAAACGAAAAATATTTCGTACATAATCAAATTTTTCAACGTAGATATATATATATATATATATATATATATATAATACCACAAAGAAATTATATTGTTTACGTTATGTAGATTTCCCAAGGTATCGTCTTAAGTTTTTACAAAAACAATAAGAGTATGAAATTATAACATGGAGCTTATAAGTTTGTTGTTTAAAATAGATGTTAAGTATTCACGTTTTGCAATTCTTTGATATGTAATAATTCTTCGGTTTCTGGTGATAAATCCCATAAATAAATATATAAATACTAGGGAACATAGGTAACTTTCGGCAACTCAAGCATAAACGGTTGCTATGTAATGAATGTCTGGTTCAAAACAAATAAGTTTTGTGTATTTTATAGGATGGTTTAATTGTCTGCCTATGAAGACCTGTTTAAAAGTTACGCTACTAGCGAGAGAAGTTGTTATTATAGAAATGCACATGCAAAAATATCTAGTATTAAAAGCCACGCAATGTCTGAGTGTAACATGAAGTCATACAGACTGTGTTTTGTTGATCTTTATACAGGGATTATTACATTGCAAAGTGATTACCCAACCAAAGGGCATTAAAATGACGCCAGAATACTGACGTTAAAATAATCATTATATAATGTTTGTTGTATTTGAAACTATGAAATAGTGAAACAATATATGCAAGCAAAGCAGTATCTTAGTAGCAAAACGGACCAGCCATCACTTTCATTCAAACATTGTATAATGTATGTTAATTACATGATATACTAAAATCACTATAGCTTAAGGCCATGAAAAAACATAGCATATATACACATTTCAACTATTATAAAATTAAAAATGTCTGTTTATTTGTTTGTTTGAATATCACGCAAAAACTACTGGATCGATTTTGATAAAAATCATTTTTTATATAGACTAGGTTATCACAAGGTTTAAAAACTGTTTAGCATTCTATCTCGCTACGAAAGATATAATACGAAAATAATTGCTGAAATAGAAATTCGGTGGAAGTGTCGATAAATATTTGAAGTAGTAGAAGCGGTGGGCACGATAAATATTTAAAGTAGTGGAAGCGGTGGGAAATTACATTGAGGTTTTTAGTCTTAATATGGCAGGAGCTGGAGATATGGAAATAAAATGCGAGCGAAGTATAAGCTATTACTTAATGATTCTGTATGTAGAGCTTGGTCCGAGTTTGGAAACAAATAATTTCTGAATGAATATTTAATAATATTTTTCGTAAAAATATTTACAGCATTGTATTTATATCAATAATATTAAAGAGAACTCTAGGATTTTTCGAAATAAATTTCGATTTTTGCCCCAATTTCGTAGATCAAAATTTTTTTGTATTTTATAAATACGTATTTCGACTACAAAGTAGTCATCATCAGTATGAATTAGCTAATTTGACGGTCGTGCAGACCGTCATCAAATTAGCAACAAGTAACATCTCTTCGGAGAATAATTACAATTAGCTAATTCATACTGATGATGACTACTTTGTAGTCGAAATACGTATTTATAACATACAAAAAAATTTTTATCTAGGAAATTGGGGCAAAAATCGAAATTTATTGCATTGTATTTAGTTTAAAAAATTTAAGTAATTGTTAAATAACATTTTACTCAAATTATTTAGTTTAGATTATTAAAACTAGTTCAGGAATTTCATGAATGGTTGGTTACATAAATAATAATGTTAACAAATACCTTGTACTCGTCTAATATAATAGATTATTATATTATTGTTTAATACAAACTTAAAACTAAAACTATAATACATTTATGCACTTCGATGTAATCATCAATGTAATTATAGCATATATATATATATATATATATATATATATATATATATATATATTTATATATGTATATATATATATATATATATATATACATATATAAATATATATATATATATATATATATATATATATATATATATTTATATATATATATATATTTATATATATATATATATATATATATATATATATATATATATATATATATATATATATATATATATATATATATATATACGTTATAGATAATTATTTTATAGATATTTGATTATAATATGATTGAATATAACATTACCAATTTTGTGACGAGAAATTTTCAATTTTAAAAGGGATTAACCCGAAACCAGAGTCACTTCTTCTGTTAAACTTAGAGTTTAAAAGCCTTGCATTAAATTCATTATTTGCATTAGAATCACAGTTATTGAAAATTTCAAGACCAGGTTAGGTTTAAAATGATATTGATAATGTGGCTTGTAATTCTAGTATTATTCTTTCATCAGAAACATGGAGTAATGCTGATGAAGACATTCCTGTACCTAATTCCAACTGTTAGTCAAATTGAGATGGTCTAATGTAAGCCCTGGCAGTGTATCTATTTACCAAAATAATAACGATCATTCATCTTTCTAGAATCTATAAATAATAGTTTAAAAAAACTAAAAAAACATGTTTTATAGAAAATCCAACTAATTTAATCCAAATTAGTTAATCCAAATTTATTAAATTTTATTTTCTATTTTTTAGTTGGACTTTCTATAAAAGCGTGTTTTTTTAATTTTTTTAAACTATTATTTATTTTTCATTTTTTAGTTGAATTTTCTATAAAAGCGTGTTTTTTAGTTTTTTAAACTATAATTTTTTAAACTATTTATTTTTTCAATACTTTTCAATAAGTATTTTTAATCAGGGACTTTTCAGAAGTTTCACTTATACCGTGTGTGACTTGCGCACACACACATTTTTTTTTTAAGTCAGTAACTTATCTGGGAAATTGATGAATCCTGGCTAATCTAATCAGGATAATCGGATATTTTATCGAATTATTGCGTTGTCATCGGTCTTTGACAGGTGTGCAAAATTTGAATTAAATCTGATCGTTCAAAGTAGGAGAAAATCGAGCCCAAAAGGGTCGGTTACATACATACATACAAACATACATGCAGATGAAACTAACAAAAAGCGTATAATAATATTGTCTTGTCTTTCAATATTCAAAAATAATATCACACATAAACAAAATTACTGTCCACTGCAGAGTATTATTGTACACTGTTTATGCATATTATGTATGTATATATAAATTTTGTCTATATGTATGACACACATTTTTTACTGAATGTTTCCAAACACTGCACAAAAGAGCAGAATAAAAATCAGTGTTTCATAGATCGAGCGAGTGCTATATCAGTCGACTGTTATATCAGCGATTTGAACATGCAGAAAAAAAAACGAACGTTATTATTAACCGGCAAAAGTATCTACTTTTCGGTGAAAATCGCATCATCCGTTCAGTCTACTGTGTATCGTATAGTCGGCAGTTTAATTATAAATAAGTATAGATTTTGAATGTAGCCATAAAAAAACTCGTGAATTGAAAGTAGGTTAAAGTATAGGAAGATTATGTCTATTCTAATATATTAGCGCTAGAAATACAAAATTAAAAGCTTTCGTATGTACGAACTGGAAAATGATTATATTAATTGAGTTTATTGATTTTGTAAAAAATAAAATTTATTTTATATATATATTGTAAATTATGATTTTAAAAACCAATTTATTTTCCACATAAAAATGTATGATTACTATGTTAATGTACTTGTTAAACAAGTTTTCTAACTGAATTTGTAATGAGTATGATCCTTTGTTATGTAAATTTTAACTTTTTCATGAACCATGTTCATATACCATGATATTGTTGCTATAAAAATTATAAATAAAAATATTCTTCTCGTATATTTATGTTAAAATTGTAAATATATAAAAAACATTTTATTTTTATTAAAGAATAACACAACAACAAAAAAAAGTAATTCAACTAGTAATTCACGGCACTGCATACTTGTACATAGTTAAAATTGTTTGACCAATTTAATTAAGGTAAGGTCCTTTGAGTACAGTCAAATCAGCAATTAAATAAAACTTTGTGATAAAGAACACTTCCTCAAAGTAGGACTCAGCAATTGTGAAACATCCTCTGTATATTATCATTTTGTTTACAGGCAAAAATAACCAATAAATTTTGATATTATTTGTGACAGTACAATAAATATATATCTTCAACTGTATATATATAGGTACTATGTCTCAAATAAAATATACTTATTCAATATTATTATAGGAAATCTGATTTGTTTTCACGATAGGCAACCAATTTTCTTCATTTGATATAACGTAACACTATCAATTTAATATAGTTTTCTTGCACTATATCAATTCCTTCTTTAGTAGTTTTTTTTTTCAACAGACATATATTAAAGATTACATTAAATTTGGTTTATATTTGATTCTTTATTGATATGGATAAAATTGATTATTAGTAAGTTGATTCACATAAATGGCTTTAACACGTAAAGGGTAGGGTATCTGTTTTTTTTCCCTGTGTATGTTGAGACAACCATCAAGTTTTTGACAATTTTTGTAATATGAAGGGAATATTGTCCCCCTTGAAATGGATAATGACTTCCGGAGGTCTAATGCCAATCACTATCGAGATATTTAAAAAAAACGAAGACAAAAAGGGAATCAAATTTGGTGGTTTCTAGGTAATTTACTACTAATTTCTAGATTTTTCACTACTAATCTAACAAACGTTGGAGAGAAATTTCGGATATCCGACCTTTTGCAGTTATAAGTGCACATTTGTGGTAGCTGGTTTTCATTTCTTCCAGCAAATAAAGAAGTTTTGGATTATTTACAACTGATGATAATATACAATCTATATTATATTATTTTCTAATCTATATTATTTTGTGCAAAAATTCCATATTCAATGTAGTATTCATAAATCACCATTTTGTTTTATACTCAGTAAACGAAAATGGAATAACTGAAAGTGAAAGTAGTGCATTCATCTATGCGACAACCGAATTACCCAATACTATGAACTACGCGCCGTACTATAATTCCATTCATCCAACTATATATATATAGGAAGAATTATCCTATTTATTTTAAGTTTGACGCAACTTTATTAAGTTCTTTATTGAAATTATCAATCGAACACAAAATATATATTAAAATTAAAAGATAAACTGTCATTTGATGTTATTCTTCATCGTTTTATTTCTGCCACTTTAGGTTGCAACTTGAATTAGTCACCGATCTCCTTAGTATCTCTGCCTATAGACTTCAGTTTCGGTATTGACTCGGACCACACAATGTTTGCACGAACTAACTAGTAAAACTTACACAATAGGGCATAACAACCGGCTATGGTGTTTTGAAAACTATATATATCTATCACAATAGAACATGTCACAGGTGAGAGTTTTAGTTATAGAGGTGAAATTTTGAATTTTCAAAATTTTTTTATCACTGTTACTATTTGGAGTGCTTTGGGGGAGGGGGTAATGCAGGGGAACATTCCTGAAGATCTAAGGAATCCAGGAAAAAAAGAATTTTTAAAATCGGTGCTATTCCACAACTTTTGCAGATTGTACAGTACTTTTCGCCATATTTACTGGACTATTTGATTTTGAATTTGAATGGATACTTTAGGATGGATACTTTAGAAATAACTGTAAGAAAAATAATTTATAAAATAATTTTGTCATTGGTGGATCATTAGTGGATCTTAAATTTGAAGTTTTATGTTTATGGTTAGTTTTGTAAATATTTATATTCAGAATTTCGTGTTTTAAATAAATTAAAAAACGTAGATAATCGATTAAATATTAAAATCTATTGCTTAATTAAATTGGTTCATTAACAACATCCTGTATGATTCTCTGGAGGCAAATACTATCTGTAGAGAAAAACCTGATGGAGTGTAAATATTAATTATTTGCCATTCAAAGATGCATAAAGATATTTTAACCTGTTTATAAAATAAACAACGCCAACAGCAATTTTATAATGAATTGACTTGTGAATATTCAATCGAAACAAGCCACATAGAAATTTTGTAGGTATACTCCTAATAATAATAGCATGAATAAAGTAGTACGGTCCCGTAGTTATTGTGCATAGAAATTATCATTTCTATATACAACTAAGAGCTAATATAATATAAAGACATTTTCAAAACTTCTATAGTCATATACAGAGTGTTTGGGTAAGTGAGACATAATTCGTAACTGTTTTGTTTTTGAGATATAGACTCATAGTCACATAAGTGCATTAAAAGTCTAGGATCGATAAGGATCACTAACATATTCAGTAATGGTTTGAATGCCAGTTAAAAATAGGGAATATGCATGAAAATTTTTTTTCACATTTATTTTCAGAATATGAAAATACTGTTAATACTGTAATAATATTTAAAAACGAAATTAAAATCCGACAAATATCAAGGAAGCTATAAGCTTTTAAAGATTATTATCTGTCTCTTTCTTGCAAAAATACTAAAAACGGAGTTTTACGTGTATTTTAAATGGTGAAAGTGTAATATGACGTCACATAACATATCAAGAGGGCGATCACCCTCTTTGTCTAATCGGGAATTTCAATCATTCATATCTCGCTTATTTTTAAAGTTATTTAAAAAGTAATTTTACCTTGATATTTGTCAAGTAAACATGTTTCAATGTTGAGTGATTTACTTTTCTTTTTCTATATCTTGCAAACAAATTATTTGAGTGTCCTAATTCGCAAAAAGTTTCTTTCATGTAAACAACACCACTATTCATGAAAAAATTTTTTTTGCCTTCTAGGGGTATATTCCCAAAGAAAAAAGCTTTTCCAATCATATGCTCATTGATGAGTCCAGTCATCTTTTAAAATTCACTGTTTTCTCACAACACTCTGTATATGTGATAGGTATTGTACCTAAGTGAATAATACATATACTGGAAATATAACATGAGGTAATATCATGAATTAAATAATCAAAATCTTATGAATATGTAAATATACCTAAAACAATGAAAATTTTGTGAGGCTTGTGTACATCTTCGACATAGAATCTAAATATGAGATACACATTGGTTAATGAATCTGTTTCCGTCAGCCGGGCACTTCTAAATTACAAATTGTTCACCATAAAAATACCAAACATACCTTCGAATTTCAATCCCGATTTCAATTTCTTTATAGAAATATATCATTTTGAAAATGTGTTTAGAAAAACTATTGGATGGGTGGAAGATATTAACCTTGGATAGATATTAACTTTGGCTTAAAGAATTTAACCTTGTACCCACTAATTTTTTTTATGCAAAAGGAATATTTTCCAAAAGTTTGAAACCAAATTAATTTATTATAAAATTTTTCGTATTCAATTTCAAAAAAATTACTATCCACTCAACATAAGAGTCCAATATAAAAAGCACAGTATCTATATAAATTATAACACAATCTGTCACGTATTAAGCGTAATAATAAGTAATCCATGTCATTGAATTTTAAGACATTGTATCTATGCCCCTTTTTACATGTGTAAGTTTAGATGAATGCTTTCAATCGTATGTTTTTTAACAGCTATAATTCCCTTATTATTTAATATTCAATTCTTTGTTAACCATGTCGGTCAAAATATGTCAATCAAAAGAGAGGAGATTTCTTACGTAAGCAAAATTCTCTATTTTGATTTAACTAAAAATTACAAATAAAACCTATTTTGACAAAATGGAAACCCGACTTCAAAAATCAAATATTCTATAACAAAAAATGCACTAAAAAGTAAAAAAATAATTGCATATTCTTGTGCCAATTTTAGTTCACCTAAGCAAAATTTTTTAAATATATATGTACAATTATTGTTATTTTTGGAGTCGGTGCATAGAGAAATTCACATAACTTTTGGGCACCGCCTCCAGAAATAACAATACTTTGAAGTTCTATAACTGATTTCATTTGTCTAAATATGGGTAGACCTACTAAACGACCAACTAATTTTTAGTGCATTTTTTTATAACACTTTTTTTTTATCAGTTTTTTTTTTTAATTTTTTGTACAAACAGATTTTCAGTTTTTTTTACAAGCATTTTGTTTTTTTTTTTGGGGTCGTTTTTTTTTTTTGTAAAAAATTTTTTTGAAGTCGGTTTAAAAAAATTTTTTTTTTATTTTCCCATTATGAATGAGTACACCCTTTCAAAAAAAAAAAAATCGCAGAAATCGGTTATCACATATAAAATGAGGGTTTTCCTCGATTTCTCGGGGATCCCCTCATCAGAATGCGATTTGGTGACAATGGGACCAATGGGAAACCAAACCCTTTAAAACAAAAAATTCAAAATCGGTTCATAAATGACGGAGTTCTGAGGTGACATACATTTAAAAAAAAAAAAATACAGAATTGAGAACCATCCTCCTTTTTGAAGTCGGGTTAAAAAATAATACTTCGCTTGCTCGGTAAAACAGTCGATTTAAGACATTCGTTTCACTTGCATAAACGGACCAGAAGTCAGAGTAGTACAAAGAATATACACAAATATTCAGAAAATGTTTTTTAATTACACTTATAAAATTCGGTTCATCATTTCATGGTCCCCAGATTGAAACATTTATAAGAGCAATATCAATACGCTTAACGGCTTGTTGCTTATTCATATAAGATATCAAATATTCTATGTAGATCGTGTAGTAATACGTATTATGTGTTACTACATGTTACTACTATATGTTTAGTAAGTAGTTAGTTGTTTGGTGTTACAATAAAATCAAATTCCTATGAATTTGTTTACTCAACGGCAACAAGAAGATGAGATGGATGCAATGATTATAATGATATGATGGTTGGTGGGCTTATATATACACTTACATACAATACGAAAAGAAACACCAGAAGATATATTCTAGATAAATACAATAGCATACATATAATGTTCTACGTGAAGATACTCTCGAAATGTATAAAGTTGAATCAATCGTGACAAAACTAGGATATTACAAGTATATTTAAAAAATATTAACAAAAGTTAACACAAGCGAGTATAAATACCCTGCATACACTAAGCTCTTTATTAATTCGTGAAATACTTACTTTATTCTTTCAACATGCAACCAAATATATTAAACAAATTTGTTTACGCAGGAACTGTGTCATCTTATCGCATTTCCTCAGAATAAATACATCACTTATCACTTGATTTTTCATATCAAGCATTTGATGTCAAAAAATGTTACCAATGTTCAGACATATTACGTAAATGTCAAAGTAAGTAAACACTAGTCGCTGCCGTTGGTATAATATAACCGAAAGGCAACCATACTAACAATGGAAATAAATGAAATATCCTTTTGATATTTGTAAGGACACGTTATAATGAGTAGAATCGTTAAGGGCTCAGATTCTCTGTGAAAGAATAAAATATAGAAAAAATATCTCTCATAATATTTAAAAATAGAAAAATTTATAAGAAATAAAGTTGTAGAAAATCAACCTTACTCCAAATCATTACTTGGTCATTTTTTCGAAAAACTCAAATATATACAGAGATATTTAGGATTTGGGTATTCAATCTTAAACCTTACCAAATTTCATGTTCCTCCTCTCTATACCTCATCCCTCCTTTACTTGTCCAATTTGGCTTATTAATGAATTTCGCCTTTCAAAGATCAAAAGCAGCACCTCACCTACGAAATTGCATTCTGAGGCACATCGCTGGTAATAAGTACAATGTTTGAACTGAAAAAACTATGACAAATAATTCCTTCTTTTTTTTTTAGAAAAGGTGTTTGTGTTTAAACTTGTTATCTACCTCTTACCGATTCTCCGAGATTATTATAGATGTAATGTTCAAACTTTGGTACGGGTGTCATGAGACGTTTTAAATTTGAGTTTCATAACTTTTGATACAGAGGTCTAAAAACCGTCTCCAATTCTTCGTGTAAAACACAGTATGATAAGGGTCTATGCTTAAACTTGACCCAACACTCTACCGTGCTATGTGTTTTCGCTTGCGTTTGTTTGGCTTTATCTAGGTATCAATTTTTGCGAACAGTAGTGTATCCACTTATTTTGTAAGTGAATACAACAAATAGGTATATACTTACCCATATATGGTGGTATCGTAATGGTGTATGTCGACAACGAATAACACCTTAATAATATTTAGATTGAATATGTTGTTACGACAATATTCGTCGTATAATATTGTGACAATGATATTACACTATATTTATACGACTTAACTATCTATATATATATCTATATATACTTAGAGACTGCTTACTATGCACCTATCATCTATTTATTTGTACTGTATGTTGTTAACACTGACAATGAGTATTATTACACGTGTAGCAAGTTGCATGCATGCAATATCTTGTTCGCGCTGCATGAGATGAGACCTAGAGAGACATGTAATCTCTATCAATTTGCTTTTGTATTCAATTTATTTACCACACATGACATGCTTTGGTGTATATATATATATATATATATATATATATATATATATATATATATATATATATATATATATATATATATATATATATATATATATATATATATATATATATATATTTATATATATATATATATATATATATATATACATATATATATATATATACTTTGTAACACTGTAATATGCATATCACTTCTTTTATATAAATAGATACAGGTATTTTAATGGGGTAGGAGATGCAAGTAAGTCTAATATAATATTAAAATAAGTGAGGCTATAATTAGGTGTATAAGAGAGAGATTTTATATGTTTTGTATATTGTTTTTTTATGAAATGTTTGTTAAACAAACAACAATTGTACAATCAGTGTCTGTATACTCTATAACACACTGGAAAATCTCAATTTGTTGAATAATTACTTTCTACTAGACCTAGGGTTTCCATAGTGCTCCAGGGGTCGATCCCGCCTTGCAAAGGGTCTGTAATGTACTCGATTATAAACCTTAATTTTCTTTCATATTTAGATACATTTGCGTGAAATGCATAATTCCTTGAGTTTCCAGGGTAACTACTAACAAAATGCTATTCGTTATCTATTAAGCAAAATAAAGGTTTTTTAATTTTTTTAATTATTTGTTGTAAATTTGGTTTTCGGATTTCTTGATACCTTCACTCTTTGCAATTCCATGGTAGCAATATACGTACATGGGACGAATATACGTTGACACACTGTAAATGAAAATTTCTTCATAAAAAGTATTTGCAAATTGCAACAAAACTTATTTAAATAGTTATATACGACAATTTTGAATAGAGAAATATATTAAGTCTAATAGCTAGCTACTACCAAGCACTCGGTGTTTCGGTAAGGTTTATATTGGTTTGATTTCTTTTATTAGACTTGACTCACATGAGTTCGGTATTGGTCATTGTTCGGTACCTGGGCCAGTAGTTTCGCATTCCTCGGCTAGTAGTAAAACGGCATATTGGTTTGGGATATTTTTTTGGAAAACAAAGCATATTTAGATCCATGATCCATAAAGCTAAGTTTAGACTACGACACTAGACACCGTACACTCAGTGTATACACCGAGTGTCTATGTGTGCGCACGGGTTCTTTAATTGTGACATTTATTGCGACACTATCATTAGTGTCGAATCAGTGGCTGTGTGAATACCTTGTGTCCAAGTGTCTCTTCAGGTTTTCAAACAGGTTCGACATTTTTTCATACACTCCATACATTTCATATACATATTACACAGTAATAAATATAGCGTTTACGTCGTTGTTTAATTACAATATAAGTAGCAATAGCGGCCGCACGACGCTTATTCATGATGACCGAACTCTAACTGTTTCGTTCTAAGTTATTTTGTGTGTGAACAGCTCGAACACAAGTTGCGTACATTTTTGTACATTACTGTCTGGCTATGTCCAGACAAAATAAAAATTTGTTAAAGTATGAAATTTATAGAAACACCTTGTACCCGATTCTGTATTTTAAGTGAGATTGCTCACTTCTCGCATTTTCATCTCACGTGACTTTACTCGCCTGATTCTGTAAGATTGTAGTGAAAATACGAAATTACTGGGTGAAATGATTTTGATCATAGATAATATATAGTAGTTATCTCTATGAATATAGTAGTGTTTGACATTGGCATCCGTGTAAAAATAAACAGCTTTGCTTTGATTGTTTAATTTTTCAATATTTCACTTTTTCAACATAAATGTGACTGATAAACAGAATCAAATAATTTTAAATTTCATGCGCGCCGATCCCGACTTTGGACGAGATAGATAACCAAAGAATACATATATACATTCTTTGACATTACCATGAAGAATATTTATCTATTCTTCATAGACATTCTCTCTTGGAATTCACTTATACGTTATGAAATTCCTTGTCGAACAAACTCACGTGAGATGGCTCACAATTTCACTATGGTGAAAGTTACGGAATCGAGAGAAGTGCTTACATTTAGTATTTTCACCAGGTTTCAGTTACAGAATCACTACCCTTAACTCAGGTCAGCTACTTGCTCTTAGACTAATACGCCTTCGACAATATTTTAACATAAAATATATATTATTTGTTCACTTAAATATAAGTACATATACTATAAATATAATATAATAAAACTACATTGTATTTACTATTACTAGTAAAATCAGTTTGATGACAAACTTAAATTTATGTTTAAAGTTAAATTGTGTTAGAATATTTTGTTAAACCACACAAACGGAACAAACATAACCTCAAACCAACGTTTTGAATTTAACCTATACTACAGAAACACCACGGCCATTAATATAGTTTTGTAAATTTTAACATATATAAGTCCATTTTATAATATTAAACTAAATGTAAATACGATATACAGATCGCTTTCAAAAGCATTTCTAATAGAGATTCAATGTTAAATAAATAAATAAAATATTTACTATAAAACCATACCTACACATACTTACATACATCTGGCTATAGCTTGTGGTGTATGGTGTTTGTTTGATGTCATTTAAGAGTGGGGATGTTGTGATGCACATTATAATTGATAATATTTATCATTACGTATGTGAATGCATGGGAAAAATTTGGTTGTGTGCTTTAATGGTAATACCGTATTTCAATAATAGTAGAAAAAGGGCAAATTATTCAATGGTACTTTGGGGAACATTCGGAACATGAATATGTCAATTTATTTATTGTCGCATTTGAGGATAGGCAATCGCCAAGCATTCGAACAGTTACTCATATGATTAGCTGTTTTAAAAAATGGGGTTATATATCTAGTTGTAAAGACTGCCACAAGGATAAAGATGATGATGCCGCACAAAAAAATGAAAAGAGAGATATAGCATACAAACATACAAACATTCCACATACAAATAATAAGGGATATTCCAAAAAGATTTTTCAATTGTTAGAAGTAATGCTTAGCTTAAGATGACAACCATGAACATATTTAACCCACTCTCATTACATGTTAATGCAGTACTGAGTAAAAAACAGTCCAGAAACCATACACAACAGATACACTAAAGTGGACTCCCCACTATTATTATTTCTTTATTAAGCATATTGTGTATAGTTATAAAATAATATTTAACATTGATTCTCTATTAGCAATGCTTTTCAACACGTACGGTATATATATATATATATATATATATATATATATATATATATATTTATATATATATATGTATATATATATATATATATATATATATATATATATATATATATATATATATATATATATATATATATATATATATATATATATATATATACATATATATAATACAAATATATATCCTCTTCTTTTATGTAATATGCTTTTGTATGCATAAAGCACATACTTTACCTGCATGCATATATTTACAGTAGGAGTCATAACGTTATTGATATACGCTGTTGATATAATGTGCAGATGACATTATACTTGTCTTTCACTATACATGCAAACTAATAATTTAAGTAAAACCATTATGTGAATGAGGAAACTATCTGTATATCTTAACAATGTTTAAGAAAATGTTATTATAATAATAAATCCAAAACTAGGTAGACTTGCTAGGCTATAAGAAATAGGTATCTTTAAGCAGGGCAACAAATTCTTAGTATTACTCAAACAATGACAAAATAAATGTAAATTATATGTATTAATGTTTACTTATTTCAATTAACAATAGAAATTATATTTTGTATAAGTGCTCCATTTTCTAATATATTTATGAACTTTTGTAAAATCTCCCACAGTTGAAACTCCTAAATTTTTTTTTAAGAGTGTTTCATATATAGATATTATTAGAAACCTTCATCTTTCTTAAAACTGATTTAAAGTACATTATTTTAATGGAATTTTGTTTATTCGACAGTATATATATCGACTCTCGAATAGATTTCACATCCAGAAAGGATATCCCATATTAATCACCTCGAAATCGATATTTGACGGCGGGTGATAAATATGGATTGGTATAAGTAATCAACAAATACTTAAAATTTAAAACAGTAAAGAGACAAATACCCCTATATACCTGAGGAAAAAAAGCGACTAACTCGGGTCGAAATAATTAAGGGCAGGGGTTCAAAGCAGAGACATTTTATACTGAATGTTTTATCCATTGGTAATGTAACCATTCCACATAATTATAACACAATCGAAGTGTGGAATACAGGTGGCATAATTTTAATTCCTTTCCTTATGTGTGGAATATTTAATTAACATTATAACGCGTAATAATAACCGATGTTCAATAGGATGACCCTTTCTCAGTCGGTAGGCGCTGTAAAATTTGAAATATAATTTCAAAAGACCTAAAGTTCTCTTTGATTATTTTAAAATCTTTGACAATGATTACAGGCTTATGGATGTCCAGCATGAAACCACTTTTCGACAGATTTTTCCCATTAGTTTTTCCCAGGCTAAAAATAACGTTTTCTAATCAATCACGAAGTTTCAGAATTTTGACCGTTTAGAACGCGAGATAATTAATAGCAAAATAATCATTCTTTTTCACTCTCTTTCATTAGAAGCATGTAAAACTTCATGCCCGCCCTTATTAAAAAAAATACTAGACAGAATTTAAAAAAAAGCTAGGATAGTAAAGATAAGTATTTATCAAATAAATTTAAAATAATCTCATTTTACCGTTTTGTTTTCGAAATATAAAACTATTAAGTTATTTTTAATTTCAAAATTACATTAATTTGTATATATGAATAGTGAATATATCCACAATAATGGATGGTTATTATTAACATAATCCGACTATTCATTTTTACTGCAACATATACACTGAAAGAAAAACAATGGAGTTAATACACATACCATTTGTAGCTATATTTTTCAGAAAATTTACAAAAAATTTCAATTATTTCATTCCCATATACCTTACAGAAAAATTTTCTTCACACAAAAAAATTGAAAAATAAATATTTCGTAAAATATTTCGTATTATCCTGTGTTTAAATATTTCGTAAAATAATATTTTTGGAAATCTCTTTAAACAATTAACATTAGAGGAAATTGAGAAATGTTAAAGAATATAAAAAATAAATTCTATTTTGTATGAGTGAAGCGAAAATGTTTTTGTGTTATTCAAAGGCTTCGGTAGTTATATTATTACTTGAATGATATGATGTGTATGAATCTGTCTATGACATTTATAAATGAATACCTTGAGGGCTATTAAACAAGAATTATTTTAGTGATAACATAGTACCTAGATACGTGTACGTGAGTACACGTATCTTTATTAAAAATATCCTTTTCGAAATAAATTTATCAGTATATTTCAAATAGATGTACAAAAACAGAAAAACTTCATAAGGGTTATACATGAAATTTGATTTCATATTAATTCAATTCTAGTGGAAAAAATGCCAGAAATGTAATTTTTTTACAGGTCACTGATTCGTATTCTGTAACTTTACTCTGTGATGAGTTATGAAGTGTGGTTATTCTTATTTCTCATTGGCTATTGCATATACTTCATTTATTTAGGGTAAAATTAGAGTCAAAATACAATTTGTTCAGTTTCGATTATTTAATAAAATTTTCTGTTATTTTTAAGCAAAGTTTCTGAGCTTTTATACGAAATATATGAATATTCTGAATGATTTGTTAACTGAGTTAAAATGTTGACTTTGTAAGATGATAGATGATTATAGATGAAATAATTAGTAATCATACATTTACTAAATAAAAAGACACGTTGAAAGATATAAATTATATTTATTAAATCAATTCGTAGAATATGTCAGAATGTATTTGTTGTTAGTTACCAAGGTAACAAACAATAACAATTTCTGTGGTATCAAAGGGTGTATGTAGCATATACAAAGGTGTCTAATCAACTAAATTATATTTTAGTTGTGATTCCGCCACAATTTCAAAGTAATACTGTCAATGACATGAAAAAATGGACTTATTCATCAATCCCATCTGTGGTATAACGGTAGCACACTGGGCTAGAAATCCAGGGTTCTATACCTGGTGGATAATTAAATTTTCATATCAATATTTAATTAAATTCAATGGAATGTTTGTCTATATAGAAAAGCCAGTTCTATCATACTATATCTTCGTAACCTTAAAAGAAATTGACATTAGCATAGTATTATGACGCTTATAGTATACACAAATAATAAATAATGTGTGCTTATATTTTAGGTGGGTATCATTAAATGGGTACCATTGTGCCCCTTAAGTAGTGTTCTTTTCAAAAGTGTATAGTCATTTTGTCCCTTACTCATTCAGTTTTTGAGAAAATATTTCGAGTAATAGTTGTTAATGTATTTATAATGAACAACTTTTATTCGAAACATTGTCCCAAAAATCGAATAAATAAGGCACAAAATGACTATACACTTTTGAAAAGGACATTACTTCTTCTGTGACCTTTAGTACTTTTGACTTAATATAATTTATTTATTTATACTCAATTAAAAGACTCAAATTTTAAATCTTATTTGGACATTTGGTCGAAAAATACGTACACTTGGTGTCAAACAATGATGTTAGTTTTTAAAATTTTATAATTGATTTGTTTCATTGGGTTTTCGAAAAAATGTTTCGAATAAAAGTGGTTAATATTTATAATGAACCACTTTTGTCCGAAGCATTTTTTCGAAAACAGAATCAAGTTGGCATAACGTTGACGCTTGGATGCGTCTTAGTACATATGTATGTATCTATATACTAAACAAAGTTAGGTAACTACTGTGTAAGACTTCTGTGCAAGACTTCTGTGCTTAAATTGGAAGAAGTTAGAAAACGAACATTCCACTTGTGTAGAACAGGACCGTCGCAGATCTTTTAAACTGCGAACACACCGTATATTGTGTACACAAAACAAAGTACAATTAAATGTAGCATTAAAGTGTTAATCTAATATTCATTTAACTCTAGCGTTTCTTAATTTAGTTTTTCTTTTGTTTCAGGTATGTTCATTGCAGCTACGTGTGTATTTATACACAACATTATTCTATACAACTGTATACCCACCATAAATACATACCTCATTCTTCCTTTCTAATTTTCTGTTTCGTCTTTATATTATTATTTCACAACTTCACAATTTCCTATAACATTTTCTTCTATTCTTTTATACACACATACACACACACACACACGCGCACACATATACAGACAAAAGACAACACATCATACACACAAACTTTTTGTGTTTTCAAGAAAGAAAACTTGTTTTGGTTTCGTGAAGAGGAAAAAGTATAAAATATTAAATTTGTAAGTATATGAAATACTATTATATATACATATATACATGATGACGTACAAAGAATAGTCAAGGAACAAAGATAACTATAGGGTGTACAAAAAGTGTGCTTTTACGTGTAATAAATATAAAAAATTGTCACTTATGAACGTACGCTAAGCGAATCATAATATCTAGTTACTATAGTGATATACTTTTGATTTATGTAGATAAATAGATAAGATGTAGATAAATAGACTACACTTCGACCATAAGGTCCATTCCTAAGGATGTGAGGATGTGAGTGGAATGGAAGGAATTTTTGTGTATAGACTAGGAATTGGTCGATATGCGGCTGCAGCCGACTATGATAAGAACTATGCAGGTATTCATCTGGAGTTCGTGAAGGAAACTGCAGAAAAATCTTCTCAAACATAACCAGTTACTTCGTTCTTGTCCATACGCCGATAGTTTAGTCAATTAACCATCCTTTTTTTTAATAATTGACAAACTGCCGATGTCGGGATTCGAACCCAAAATCTCGCAGTCCCAAGTAGAGCGCCTTAATAAGCGCGGCTTGATTGATTTAAATAGTAGATTATACTTCGCTGGCGTTTTGTTGATATATCTTTGATTCCCGCCATTTTAAGACTAAAATCTGCAATGCAATTTCCCGACGCTTCCACTATTTTTAATATTTATCGTTCCCACCGCTTCCACCACTTTAAATATTCATAGACACTTAAACCATATTTCCATTTCAACAATTACTTTGAAAATCTATCTCTTTTAGTGAAATAATAATAACATACCAAGTCTAATCTTAGCTTTTAAACAAAAAAAGTTTAAACAAAATCGGTCCAGTAAATTTAGCGTGATGCTCGAACAAACAAATACAAACAAACTACCTGATATTTACAATTTTATAATAGTAGAGAACATTAGAATTACAATAAATTTGGTTAGATGATATTTTTTCTACAAGCTTACTTATGATCAAATTATCATTTTACTACTATTAGGAGAAAAAATGAAAATTTCGTATTTCCCACTCGCTTCAAGTGCCTCTTGCTCCGAATTTGCCCACTAACGAACTTGATTATGGCCTTTAGAGGGCGTATAGACAGACACACACTCATAAATATATATGTAAACAGCTGCATGTAAACAGGTGATCAACGAGTGGTCAAATGCTAAACACCGTGATCACTGGGGAAAATTACCGCGGCAGGAGCTCGGGAAGGTACTGCTTCAGAGTGCAACCAAGAGGCTATCTCTCGATGCGATGAGGCTGAACAGGATACAATTGCGGAGGATTACCGGCTTCATTACCGGGCATTATCCCCTACGGAAGCATCTGCGCACAATGGGACTCCATAACGGGTCCGTTATGTGCAAATTGTGTGGCGAGGTGGAAGAAACATCCAACCACATTATCGAACCTCTGCGAACCTCTAGGTTACAGCAGATACAGGATATTCGGTGCATCTCACCCCGAATATATGAACCTTCAGGAAGACCTGATAAGTAAGCTCCTGGCTATTGTCAACATTTGGGAGAAGCGAATCTCTTCGGACTGAAGTAGAAGGGGAACATTATGGACCAAAGGGCGAAGTGCAATACTTTTAAGACCCCAAGATGTATCTATCTATCTATCTGTGTAAAAATTATCTTGTTATTATCTCCTCCAGGAAAAATTATTTTTGGATCTAATATTTGTTAAATAACTACTCCTAAAATATTTTCTCATAAAAAATGGGAGCTTCCATTTAAGATTTCAGATTTTCAACATGATTCTCCTCAATGGGACTCTTGGAGCCTCTTTGATTTGCCTCCATGGGACTCCGATTCTGATTTGCTCATTCGATTCCCCGAAAAAAAATTACAAAACGAACCAATATCAAAATTTGCGTTATCAATATCAAAATATCGCCTTAAAAGAATAAATATGGGGTCGCCCTTTTTTTTAACAAACCTGTATATATGTACGAAGCTTCTATGACATCATATAACAAACATTCTACATTTTCACAAAGATCCTACTTTCTTATATATGAGACAATGTTGAGTCTTCATTAAATTATGATTTGATACAATATTATGTTTTTTACCTGTACGCATCCTACATATTATGGCTTCCCTCGTGTGTCATTGTAAAATATTATTAAAAGATAAATAATTATTTGTACAGTGTTTTGAAAAAAATAATGCAGTATTTTACTTTTATTTATTAGAGACAAATACATGTTTTCAGTTGATTTTAATTACATTTATTAAATAAACGTTTCGTTTGGAAAAAGTTGTACGATGATAAACTTCTTAACTTTTATTTAGTTACTTTTATTTATTTTATTTATTTTTTTGTTCTTTTGTTATTTACAAAACGGTTTTGACCAATATTATTTTTAATACATTTTGTTCGGAAAGTTTTCTTTATATAATTGATTAAAGAAAGGAATTCTCGATCAATGCGAATACAGATGTAAAGAAATAATTATATTTCATTAAATTTTCATAGCTGTGATAGTTTTTATTTAATTATTTTATTTATAAATAGAACTAACTTATGTATACCGTTGTGGCATCTAAAAAAATTTGCTAAGGTACTTTGATAAAAAACTGTTTTTCTTTGAATGAAGATATAGATATTAAGATATTCAATATTTAAACTTCTATTGTGTCATTATTTACAAATGTATGGAAATGTGTTGTCCCATCCTTTCACTACCTCAAGGTTTCTCTTATATTTCTTCGCTGTTAAATCATTTCCCCTTTAACGTCACATAAAATTTCAAACAGATGCCTAGCTTCACTTCAATAAGTCCAAAGATTCATTTTAAAGAAGTCTACTTTTTTATATGATGTAGGCAACAATTAATTACGCGTAATTACGATACAAAAGTAAAATGTAATTCCTTCCCTTCTGGCACTTAAGGCTTGTCTCTTATTTTCCCTCTATTGACTCATTTCTCCTTTATTGTTACAAAAAATTTTAAATAGAGACATCGCTAAAGAAGTTTCGCTTCAAAATATCTTCGGTGGCAACGACAATTTTTGCCACGTGTAATGTAATCAAATGGAGCTTTTAATACAATCAATCGTTTTTCTCGTTCCCATTTTATTAAATCGTACGCCGGCAAAGCCACTATGTTTGAAAAAAAACCCTTAGGGTGCGGATTAGTTATAATTAATTTGAGTTGATAAATTTTTATGTATTATCCAATAAAAACTATTAGTACACGACAAACGTAATTTGTTGGTATGAATTCTTATTATTGTAAGAAGTTTAACAACTTAAAAAACAATTCGATATATCGTAACTTTAAACAATAAAATATTCTCATAAAATATATTATTTGTCTCATAAAAGTTTAAAGATAAAAACTCAACGATAAGGATCTAGTTACATATTTATTATTGCGGAAATAATTTTTATCTCTTTGAAAAAGAAATGTCAATGCATTAGATAGTTTGTTTTGGGAATAAATCATCAAAATTTGTTTTATTTCTTTCGGGTTTTTCTATGAAGTTTTCCCTCCGGTTTTAATTGTATCAGAATTATAATGAATAGCCAAACTGCCATTGACAATGGTTCACTATTAAAATAATTTTTCGAATTCACACTAAACGTTCAACATAACAGTTATTTATGTTTTTGGAAACATTAACTTGATCGTCAAAATCGAAAAATTAAATCACGGCTAAACGTTGTCCAATGTCCGAATCTGGTATTTGGTTTATTTGATATTCAATTATAAATGTACTTGAAAGATTTAGAGAAATCCTCATGGTCAAGAATCACTACAATTTCCATCTTGTGATTTGTGAACTAAAATATAAATTCGAAAACCTAAGTAAAATTAAGTTCAACTATAAATAATAAACTTAATGACTTGTTTACTACGAAACGTTATATAATGAGTTCATTCGGATTATTTATTTCACTGTCCATCATTTCGACACTATATTTTTTGTCGAACAGTCTCATGGGTTCGATTCCCATCCTAGATGTGGATTGATATTTTTCATTATCACGCCTTTGATGTCAAATAATAAAAACCTCTCAGTTGCTTTTGCTATCACAAGCTTTTTCTCATCAATTTAAAGGTACAAAATAGACTGTCTCAGATTCTATTCTTAACAATATTGAACAATATCTAAGATATCATTGTTACTTAGATAGATAGATAAATCTTGGGGGATAAAAAGTATTGAACTTCGACCTAATGGCTTATTGGGCTCCCCCATTCACTTCATTCTGACGAGTTTCGCTTCTCCCATATCTTGCCAACAGCCAGAAGCTTGCTTATCAGGTTTTCCTAATAGTTCATATATTCGGGATGTGATGCACCGAATATATTGTCTGTTTTAACCGACAGATTCGCAGTTAAATATGATGTGGCTGGATGTTTCTTACTCCTCGCTGCACAGTTTATTTTAATGGATCTATGGTGGAATCCTGTTGTGTGTCGGTTCTTTCGTAGGTGATAATAACTGCTCGGTTACCTTTCGAAGTTTTATCCTGTTCAGGTTCAGCATATCGTTGGACATCATTGTAAAGTAACTGACTGGTTATATACGATGGTAGTAAAATTTTGTAAATGTTAAATACAAAGTTTTCGGCGCGTTGGCTATTGTTTTGTAAACGTTTCTGGTTTAATCGAGGACAGTAAACAGTAATTAAAGTTTTCTTTGAATATTGTTAATTGATGTTCTAAAAGAGGAGGAAAACTTTATTATTGAAACAATAATAACAATAATAAAACTTCAGAATTTTCCAAGAAATTAATTTAAGTTTGCAATATTCAATTGTAGTATAAAAAGTGTGTTTATCATATTTTCAAATACGTAGAGAAACGAACAACAAAACATTTTATACAACAATTTTTTTGTTAATTCGAATTTCTACTATTCTCCAGTATGTATTGTATTGTTGGTACAAGGTTGATAAAATGGTGAGGTAAAGTCGGTACTTTGAATGAACGAATGGTGGCATAATTGTTTTCTATTGAAAACTTTTTTATGAACGTGGTGGTGGTGGTCTTACAGCAGCTTTCTAGCTATACATCTACCAGTTTTTCTTCTCTCTAGTACACTTGGCCACAAAAGTTGATGTTATATTTAAAAATTTTTTACTTGATTTATGAATTATTCATTCGAAAAATAATTTCGAATTAAAGTTGTGACTATATTTTTAATCGACAAATTTTATCCGAAACATTTTTTCGAAAACCGAATTAATAAGGCACAAATCACTTATATAGGTAAAAGTAAAAACTTTTAAACAAAAAAACAATCGACGAATGAAGAAAGTAACTGAAAAGCAAAAAATAAACACTAAACAAAACAAAAAATTAAACCTTTGAAAAAAAAAAGGAATTGAAATGCAAAAAATAAAAAAGAACCTTTTTAGTCTTAACTAAGTCAATGTAAATACCTAAATAATTTTGAGTCGGTGTCAAATAAACAAAATATTAATAAATATTAATAATAATTTCGAATTAAAGTTGTGACTATATTTTTAATCGACAAATTTTATCCGAAACATTTTTTCGAAAACCGAATTAATAAGGCACAAATCACTTATATAGGTAAAAGTAAAAACTTTTTAACAAAAAAACAATCGACGAATGAAGAAAGTAACTGAAAAGCAAAAAATAAACACTAAACAAAACAAAAAATTAAACCTTTGAAAAAAAAAAGGAATTGAAATGCAAAAAATAAAAAAGAACCTTTTTAGTCTTAACTAAGTCAATGTAAATACCTAAATAATTTTGAGTCGGTGTCAAATAAACAAAATATTAAAAAATGTAATATTTTGTAATGTTTACCTTTAACCGAAAATCAGATTTCGGAATATCAGAAATATTTACCTTTAACCGAAAATCTTCGCCCATTTCGATGGAGATTTTTTGGCGCCGACTCAAAATTATTTAGGTATTTACATTGACTTAGTTAGACTAAAAGGTTCCTTTTTTATTTTTTGCTTTTCAGTTCATTTCTTTTTTCGATGGTTTAATTTTTTGTTTAAAAGTTTTTATTTTTTGCTTTTCAGTGCCTTTCTTTTTTCTTACATGTTATAGTGTCATTAGACTACAAAAGTGTGCCAAGTTTCAACAGAATCGGTTCACATAATGACAATTCAGTGGGTGAGCAATCCATTTTTTCCTATTTTTCTATCCTTAGGGGCGAAATTTTTTTCAAATTTTATGGTATCAACTTCGAATTATACCCTATCCTATATAAAAGGAATTATTGAAATCGGACTACTCTGTAAAAATTTATGCGTGGTCATACATAAAATAGATATATATAGATATATATAGATATATATAGATGTATATAGATATATATAGATATATATATATATATATATATATATATATATATATATATATATATATATATATATATATAAAACATTCAAATTGCGCAACGAAAGCACATTCAGTGCTTTCAAAGTGTTTCCACACAGACAATATACAAGGATTATGATATTTGTTCTTTAGTGGAAGCGCTGGGAATTCTTTTTTTTTTTTGTGGCTAAAATTTAGAATTTTTTTTCAAATTGAAGGATAACCAACTTTGAAGAATACTCTATCCAACAAAAAAAGAATTATCAAAATCGGACTACTCTGTAAAAAGTTAGGCGTGATCATACATTACAAAAAAAAATTCGTTACGCAGGAGCTGCGTCGACTTAACGAATTTCCTTAGAATACATAAATCACTCTCTAGCGGTCATAATGGACATTTGAAGAAATTTTTACGAAATTCCAACATTGGTGCAAAAACAATAGCTGCATTTCCTTTGGAGGAAATTCGCTAATATACAGGTTGAATTGAGAGTACCTACTTCTTTTCGTCGGTAAAAATAACATCAACTTTTGTGGTCCATAGTACAATTTCTTATACTTTTTTTTTTTTGCTGTTCCTTTCATAGAATACAACTTAATATCATTCCTCGTTGTTTTTTTTATTAAACGAAATGATTATAAAACTATTTTAATTTTAAACTTAAAGGTAAAATTGTCTCTGTATTTGGTTTGTTTGAAACAATTCAAACTTTTCTCTCTCGAACATCATCATCACAGTAATAAGTATTTCATTTTCAATTTTAATTTATTATTTATTTAATGTACATACACATACCTACCTACCTTTTATTGAAGTGTAGTACCTACTACAATTTTAACCTATAGGTAGGTAGTTGGTTCAAACTATTTATACAATATATAATATCAAACTAAATTAAATTGTAAAAAACAATTTTTGTAGTTATTGAATACTTATTATTGAAATTAAATTGCTACCTACCGACGTATTTGAATGGTTTACAATTAATATATAGTTTAATTTATAGTTCTTGTTTATTTTAATTGTATTTTATCAATTCGAATAAGTTGTGTAAATGTTTTATTTTAACATAATAGTTAAAATTTTATTTTAACAAAGGAATTATTTTAATAGTAAGTAGTAGTAGCGGAGAGGAGATCGAAGGCTGGCCTTTTTCTAGGCCTGTTTTTATCGATCCCTAAAGGATAATTTATATGTAGAAGGAATTGGTAGATTGTGCGTCTGCAGCCGGCTTTGATCGGAACTCTGCCGATATTCATCAGGAGTTTATGAAAGGAATATCAGAATGACAGTAATAACCGTTTACTGTCGTGTACTTGCCCATACGCCGACAGTTTAGTTAATTAACCGCCCTATTTATTTTTATTTAAATTAATTTTATTGACAAACTGCCGCCGTTAGGATCGAACCAACAACCTCCCAGTTCCAAGTAGAGAATCTTAAACAGCTCGACAACTTGGACGGTCATTTTAATAGTTAATAACTAATTTTTTGTTTTGGGACTGAGTATTTCGATATCCTGTGTAGTGGTATGAATTGGAACTAGCGTTTGATGGATAACCAACCATATCATTACCGTGATTTCAGTGAAAACAACACCTAAAAACAAAATTTCAAATTCACCCCCTTTATCTAGATCAGTTTTTTGTATTATAAATACGTATTTCGACTACAATGTAGTCATCATCAGTATAAATTAGCTAGTCGTACTTTACTCTTTGACAATTAGAAATAGATAGAAAGCCGAGATCAATAGACAAAAATAAAATTAAATAGAAAATTAACTAGATTAAAATATACTGGATTTAAAATATAATAAATTTTAAATTATATTGAAATTACTCTTGTTAAAACTTTCTTTATCCACATTTATTGCTATTAATTTTACTCTTATTAAAATTACTCTTATATTGTCGCAGGATATGTTACTTGTTACTAATTTGGTGACAATTTCATTAACAAAACATGCGATTGATATATTTCTGCTTATATATAGAGATGTAAGTCTAGTTATATCACATGCATTTATTGAGATTGAAAACTGTCTTCAAAACTATCATGTGTAAAAACGGGCATAGTTGCAATGCACAAGTTTTATCCGAAGCATTTTTTCGAAACGGAATAAATAAGGCACAAATCAATTATAAAATTTGAAATGACGGCTCGACTTTTGACGCCATTTGTTCAGCAGCGCATATCTGACATATATTCAAATATTGTTATTACTAACATGTAGACAGATAACCAGACGCCGAAACATGACGACGCTTTAAGGATTATGAAAAAAATTTATTGTATAATATAATTAAAATACTAAAATAAAAACTATGTTGATAATCATTATATTTAAATCAATGAACTGAATCACGTTAAAGAAAATTGGTTTACGATTAAAAAACCATTAAATTAAATTTATTTGTTTTAAACATATTATATATAATCGATATATAAGGATAAAGGTTGCCGCATTCATTAGAACAGAGGTGGGCAAGAGTTGACTCGGCCAAGCTCTGAGTGAGAGGTAGGGAAGAGAGATAGAGTTAATACAGGGTAACCTACCAATTCTTAATATTTTCTTTTTTTAATTAAAACATTTTCTGAAAAAATATAATAATACCAAATCTTTTTTATGGTCAGTATTATACAAAGTAAATAATACATACAGCATTCAATACATACTCTGGAATTTTGGGTCATAAAATGTACCTTTTTAGTATATATCATATTTGTGTATGAATAAAATAAAAATATATAAAAAATATATATATAAATCTTTTGAACCTTTAAGTTTACCGCTGGACCATTGTAATAAAAGAGGGAAATTTTTGCAAAGGATAATTTAAATAGAACTATAGTTTTGGAAATTCCAAATATTTTGTCTAAATATTTTACTATTCATATCCGAGAACTAATAAAGAATTATTTACCTGATTTAATTATTTTTTCTTCGTATGGAGTATGCTCAGTATAGTGTCATGGGAATTTGATGAATTAAGTTAAATTTTACATATAGTGGGAATTTGAGTTCTTCGAGTTAGTCTACTTTGAATTGAAAAAGTGAAAAGTACTATTTGTAGTAGTGGAAATTATTTTTCGCATAATTTGTTTTTCAAAAAAAATAAAAGTAATAAATTATTGAATAAATTATTGGGCAATAATCGGTAGGGACAACCTGTATTGAAACATCGTTCCGTCTTGCTTCAAAACATACCTTCTTTACTTACTCTCACCCAGCTTATGGAGAGCCCGTAAGGCTCAGACGAGCTGTCTGTGCCCACCTCTGCATTAGAATATATAGGTGCTTGATTTTAAATTGTATGTAATTTTTTAATGGACCATGAGAAAATAAAAAATTTTTTATTGAAGTTAGTTTTGTACTTGAAAAAAATATTTATGGGCTTCACACAGATGAACACAGACCTAATAATAGAAGAGTATTCAGTGTGTGTATGTGTCATGATTATAAAAATTTTTTTTCCCTGTAGTTTAAATTAAATTAAATCGTTCGTGAATTATATCATGAACATCGGAGAAGAGTTGAAACAATATTTAATTACACAATACAAACATTTGGAGCACGCAAATCAATCAAAATTTTAATCATGGTTTTATAGACTTTTTAAAATAACCAAACATTTTATTATTATTATTATTAAAAACGTTTTAAACTTACTATAGATATATGTACAGTGTCTTCAATCTGTTTTTTAATGATATATTCTAATTTTAACAAGCTTTTATGTAACTTCGCTTCTGTTTGTATGTTATTTTGTTTGTGAGGGAAAAATCTTGCAATCAAAATATCAACTACTTTTAATTAATTAAATTTCCAATTTTGGCCCAATTCCTAGAACAATTATTTGTATTTTATAAATACGTATTTCGACTACAAGGTAGTCATCATCAGTATGAATCAGCTAATCGTAACTATCTCTGGGATATGGAGTCAGAGATATGTTGCTCGTTGCTAATTTAGTGCATGTCTCACAATAATATTAAAAAAGTTTTTTTTTATATGTTCTGACTAAGTTAGTACCTGAAGGATTGTTTGAGTTGACTGACCAATTAACCCCATTAAGACCAACCCATTTATTGGCGGTATCTTTTTCTGACCATGCGTCATTGTTATTGTCTATAGGGTGGGGGTGTTGATCGAAGCTAACCTTGATATTCAGGTATCAAATTTTGAATATGGTTTAATTTTATTAAATCAGAATTTGGAATTCGGCCATTGTCTAAATTCATTATCTGTTTTCTTAATTTGTGCATTTTCCGTAGGCATCTAATTCTGTGTGGTTTTGTTTTTGTTTCAGTAGTTTTAATTTCGAATTGTCAATTTTGTGGTTGTTCTCAATAACGTGCGCAGCTATACACGATTTTTTGGTTCTCCCAAATTTCACATGAGCCCAAATATCACATTGCACGGTAGTGCATCGGGACAAGTTTAAGGATAGCCGCCTACCGTGCTATATTTTACACGAAAAATTATAGACGTTTATTAGGCCTCTGTAACTCAGAAACCAATAAAGCTACGAAGTGTTTAAAACGTAGCGTGAAACCCAACATCTGACGGCCCGTAACAAATTTCAGCATTGCAACTTTAATAGTTTCCAAAATATTTAAGCCAAAAATCGAACTGTTGGGTCCGTTAGTCACTCATCATTATAATAATCATAATATTCAATATTCTTGGGTACTTGCAGTTGTTCAAGAAAGTTAATATATGGTTGGAAGATAAGTCTTAGGTTGAAGCCATCCAGAAAAGTCTGAAAACCGAAAATGGAGAATCGATAAGATATAACAGCCAAATATATGGTTATTTCCACATTATTACAACACCTCACATGTGAGAATTTAAAAAAAGTGTATAATATGTAACTAAGGTGATATGTAACTTTGGTGTATTAACTTAAAATTAAATACGTAAGCCATGAAAGTAAATTTCTTTCGAAACATCTTTATTATTTACACATACGAAATTTTAATTAGGATGTACTATACATATATACCTTCCGGAGAAAATTATCTACATGATGGTGAAAACTGTTTCAAAATCCATTGCGTGGTTTAGAAGGAGTTAGCGGATAAACTTCCTGACAAACGCGGAAGGCGAATTTCCTTTTATACTATGTATAGATAATGTAGATAGACGTAGGGCATTTTTAGTCATGTGAATTACAAATAAGAAATTGAGCGAAGAAAAAAATCTGGAAGCCACTGTATTGTACATTTTTTTATTATTATTACGTCAATCGTTTGAAATTTTCTTGAACAAAACACGAGACCACACCACACCGTCACCAAAAACGTTGCTTACACTAACAACCCTCATTTAATTTCCTTTTATACGCCTGTAGGCATATTATTCAATTTTAATGCTTTAAGTAATTTCAACAAGTATCACTATATATACCATCACAACATCGTCGTTCTTACTTGGTGGTTCTCTTCAATTCATATACAAATGGAGTAAGTAGTATTTTTGTGTGAAAGAATGTATGAATATAAACTTCAATTTTATCATAATCATTTCTTTATTCTAATTTTTTTTATTTGCCATGATGGAAGAAAACTTCTATTTTACTTTTTCTTGTAAAATATGAAAGTATTTATTACATTTAACAACAATATGTACGTATTAAGCAAGAGAATAGAACTTTTATATAAAATAAAATTTTATTAAAATTATGTACAGATTATATGGTTTTATGTTGACGACATTCATATTTACAAATTGTTTTCTGTGTTGTAAGAGTATGAAAATGGTGGCCTATCTTTATTGTTCACATTTATATTACCATTCTTTTTTTATGTAAATTTGACATTGTCGAAGGTTGTACAAATTAAAATGTAGTGAAATAGTCGATAATATATTCGATATGGTTATCCATCAATTCATTTTAAGACATACTTAACTATTTTTTGTGTCTATCCAATCATTGTTAGTATGGTTGCCATTCGGTTATGTTATACTATCATAGGTGACTAGCATTTACTTAATTTGCCATTTAAGTAGTATGTTTGAATATTTATTACATTATTTTGACTCGATGTTTGATATAAGACATATTGGCTGCAAATGGATCCCGAGATCTCTGGCATTCAAGAAAAGTTGCTCTGCCAACTGAGGTACTCAGATGCTATGGTAAAAAAAAACTTATTTCCTCCCTTCCCACGGGATGCTATGGTAGAACGTGTATAATTTCTCACTATCTGATGTAAGTACATAATGTCATTTTAAGGCTTTTTTTTTGTCAAACAAAAACAAAAAATATTGAACGAACAAAATGATTGAAGAAAATGGAACAAATTTTGACTTATTCCTTGTCCAGAGCTTTGATTTGTAGCATAGTTTCGGACTCCATGATGAGTTTGTAGTGTACTTTACCCTAGATTTTGGACTTTAATTGCTAACCGTACAATACACACGTCTTCAGGACAACATTATACACACACAACATTCAGGACAACATTATATACACACGTCTTCAGGACACCATATCAACATTTTGTTGATAAATACTTCGTATCTATCAACAAAAACGAAATTTTAAATCAGAAATGAATAAATACTGGTGAGATCATTACTCTGTTGGATTGTATATTTGCGTCTGCTATCAAATGCTGGAATATACCTAGTTATCCTGGTATATTCTATTCTGAAACATTGTTACCATTGTAAAAAGATATAATTTCGGAACTTTAAATTAATGTTTATTAAGATTTTCCTTATCTATAATGATAAAAAATACTGTTTTGTGCCAACGCGACTTGATAATTAAATTTAAAGTCTTGTGTTCAGCAAAAGGTCATCAAATGGTTACATATTATTGCTATATTATAAAATTTGAACCATATACAGACTTAAATCAATTCAACAATTAGTTGTCTAAGGTTAAGGTGAAAAAAAACGCATATAACGTGTTTTTAGATACGATCAGAGTAATAAAGTTGCTCAATTGAAGTGCGGTATCTTGTGAAATGCAGAATAGTTTTTTTGTATGAGTCAGATAAATCAGGAAGCGGTATGGGGTTCATTTTTCTATTATTTGACGAAACCGTGATTGGTTATAAATATTTTAAGTGCAAAAAGCATTTCTGCCTGCTTAGATTCCGACGTGCCACACTATGAAAAATGGATTGCCTGAAAAATGTTGAGAAGCGGTATGGGGTTATGCTTTCATTTTTCTATTATTTGACGAAACCGTGATAGGTTATAAATATTTTAAGTGCAAAAAGCATTTCTGCCTGCTTAGATTCCGACGTGCCACACTATGAAAAATGGATTGCCTGAAAAATGTTCAACTAAAAGGAAACTTTCCAAAATAATGTAGTCAAATCAACAAACTTCATTATTAGCTAAATAATACGACCGTTCCAGTTTTGATAAATGTATAATTATAAGTAAATTACAAAATTAACAAAATTTTATTCCTTATAAATTTAGATCGCAATATCGTCTTTTGATATAAACATTTAAAAAGTTATGTTGTTTTCGGTAGTCAGAAAAATATTTTAGTGAAGATCCCCGATAGAAAATTTTTCTTTCAACAATTTTTGACTTTTCACATTTTTTACGAAAAACAAATTTTTACTTTTTTAAAAAAGGTTAATATCGAAATAAACATTATTGAAAGACGGTACCTATGTGAAACAACTTTTACAGATATTATTAGTATGTAAAGTATGTTCCAACCACAACAAAAATGTTACACACTTTTAAATATCAAACAACGAAAACAGAAAAAATTACATTACGGATATTTTCATTTCATTTTGCAAAAAAAAAAACACAACAAAATACATAAAATATTTATGTAAGAAAGAAAAATTGTTGTCAGTTTAAAAAAAAAAACAAACTCTGAAAAGAATAATTTTTACATAAAAAATGTTTACTCAAAAAAACAACTGAACTGAATATTATAATTTTTAATATGGTAAAGAAGAAAAAAATAATAATTCTGTAATTTATTCAATAATATATTCATGGTATATGTTGAACGTACGCTTGGCTCTGTATGCTAAAAAGAAGTTTGAAAAGGGTCAGATGAACCTAACAATATCAGAAAAGTAAGTATTTATCATCACATTCATCCACCTTCCCAGTACTTCACCTTCATCCATTCCGAAGTGTATGAAGTTGGAATATTTATGTATAGCAAACATATACAGGCAAGCAAAGCACATCATATTCATTGACTGACTGGTGATGATAGGTACCATCATCGTCATCATCATCGAAACGAGGAACCGAGAAAACGAGAATTATTCACAGAGAGAGATGTATTTGAACACCCATCACCTGCTCTCCCTCCTTCATAAATTCAATCTTTATATAAATACGATATTCCTACCTTATCGTCGATACTTATCATGTAAATATCTATATCGGACTATTAAAGTTGTATTTTTATAATACCCTGTATAAAAACATACGTTTAGTTACTAAAATATTTTTGTAAACGGTTCAAAATATTGATCGCAGAGACATTTTGTTATAGGTGTTCATAAAATGGCCTAATTAATCAATTTTGCATGTCCGCCTATCCATTGATTGAAAAAAGGCTTTAAATTTCTAGAGCTAAAAAGTAACTTCCCGCTAAATGTTCATCCTTGAAATTGTAAGAGATAGAAAACAAATTGTTGACGCTTAAGTATACACAAATAAATATATGAATAATAATTTCGACACAAATAATACTGTCAAAATAAAAATAACAATGATATGAAAAGGCTTACGTCAGAGTCGTATTTGGTGTAGCGGTAAGTACGTTGGACTAGATATTCAGAGGCCCGAGGTTCGATTCCTGGTTGACGAGTTGATTTTTTCATATCAGTATGTAAACAAATATTCTTTAAAAAATAAAACATATATGCAACTAGCATCTTTATATACTACTTTGTATTTCGCTACATTTGTGCTTGTTTTTAAACTCAAGTAAACAATTCATGCATTGATAATGAACTCAGTATATGCAGGGTATTTAAGTAATTAACTGAGTTAGTTGTTATTTTCACCAGTTTTATGTATGTAGAAGTTGCGTACAATGTTTTTTCGACTGTTATTTCAAATGATATTGTAATGTACTCGATTCTTAATTGTATACCTATAAGAACAGAACATGTTTTCCTTAGTTATCTGGTAACTACTAACAAAATCGTTTATTTATTATTAGTTCAGTTGATTTGAATCTTATTCATTCGATTTTTTGGTAAATGTTTCGAATAGACGATGTTAGAATCCGAATAATAAGTCTAAGTTTGTTCCAGATACTTTAGATAGATAGATAAATAGATAGATAGATATATATTGTAGTATACAAAGTATTTCACTTCTTCCTTATGGCCCATTGTGCCCCCTTCTACTTTAGTCTGACGAGATTCGCTTCTCCCATATTTTGGCTATACCCGTAGCTTGCTTATCAAGTCTCCTGAAGGCTCATATATTTTGGGTGAGATGCACCGAATATATGGTAACTGCTGTCATCAAAAGATTCGCAGTTAAAGATGATGTGGCTGGATGTTTCTTTCCCCTTGCTGCACAGCCTGCATATAATGGATCCATCGTGGAGTCCTATTGTGTTCAAATGCTTTCGTAGGTGATCATGTCCGTTGATGAATTCGGTAACCTTTCAAAGTTTTATTATGTCCAGGTTGAGTTCATCGAGGAACAGTCTCCTGGATGCATTCCTAAACAGTATTTTCCCTAGTTTTGTTTGTGGTATATTTGCTTAGTGATCACGGTGTATAAATGACATGGTACTAAAACTTCATGATTATAAAAATCCATTTAGAATATATTATTTGTAGGATTGTACTTTAATCGTTATTATGTTAAATAATAATAAAAAGCATGAAGTAGTAGTGAGCTATATTCAACTTCAATTTTCTTCTTTTCTAACACAATTAACTTTATATTACCGTCATACCTCTGGCTGTTCTCTCTCAATTCTTTAACCATTTAGTTCCTATATAAATCAATCATTCAAAGTAATTTTTAATAACACCCTATCAATTTTGTTTAATTATTTCAATTTAAAAACAAAACGACTATATGATTATATTCATTTTTATTTTTAAAACATATTTTTATCAGTATACCATTTATTTTTTCAATAATTATTGATTAATGGTTTTTTATTATAATTTTATTAGTTATATTTAAATCAATGATTTTTTTTAAATAATTGATTTAAGAGAACCTTTAATTGAATGCATAAATGAAATGTATAACCATAAAAGTTGCTGTTAAGCAACAATAGGAGTAAAAAATGTATTGTAATAATACAAAATATTGAACGGTAAATTTAAAGGAAAATTGATTTTGTCTCATTAATGAAGCCTATCAACCACTTAATTGGCATTCTATTTTATCCAGTCTATTTGGCCCGAATTGAAAATTGATTTTTGAAAAAATGTCTTTTATATAAGTTGTTCATCATAAAAGTCGTAACAATTTTTTTTAAAGTATTTTTTTGAAAACAGAATGGATTCGACACAAATCGACTTCAAAACAGACGGTCACTTAAGTGTTTATGTGTACCAGTTTAAAGCTTTAATCAAAGTCTTCTCAATAACAAGTTCTATGAAAATTAGGTTTGGATTTGATTTCGAAATAAATGCCTGTTTGAGTAAGGAGCTGCCCTGGACGGGCTACACTTCGACCATAAGGTCCATTGTGCTGCCTAAGGATGTGAGGATGTGAGTGGAGTGGAAGGAATTTTTGTGTATAGACTAGGAATTTGTAGAATATGCGGCTGCAGCCGACTATGGTAGGAACTATGCCGATATTCATCTGGAGTTCGTGAAGGAAACTGCAGAAAACCTTCTACAGCATAGCCGGTTACTTCGTTCTTATCCCTACGCCGACAGTTTAGTCAATTAACCGGCCCCCTTTTTTTTCTAAGGTAACAACAATTTGAAAATTTGCACGGAAACACGAATTTGAGCAATAATAAAGGATTTTTCGATTTATAAATTTATTCAGTTTCTCATATACACTGGTTTGGATGGAATCTTTTCACCCCAGACGGAACGAAGAACGCGGCGTATGCGTTGAAGGTAAGAGATTATTTGTGCGTTTATTTGCCTGTAATGGTTAAAGGCCTCCAGGAGTTGTTGCTGTAAATGTGTTACTCAGAAACTACTGGACCAGTTCTAATGTGGTTTGTTGCATTACATAGGTATCACCTTAGAGCAGGTTCTTTGTTATGTTTTACGGTTAGAAGTCAGCAAAGGGCGCTGTAGTAGATGTGTTTCTCAAAAACTGCTAGGCCGGTTTTGATGCGGTTTCTTGAATTACATAGGTATCGTCTTAGAACCGTTTCTTTATCATGTTTTACGGTTATAGATAGACCACCAAGGAGTACTGCGGTGGATATGATTTTAAAAACTACTGAACCGATTTTGATGCGGTTTGTATTATGTATTAAGTAAAAGTGATGTATATGAAAAGCATTAATGTGAAATAAATCAGAAGAATCGAAAGAAAGACTCATTTTAATAAATTCAACGAAACGAATCATTTTTACCAGAGTTGTTGAATCTAATAGAAGTATCCCGACGCAGTAGTGCGTGGAATAATCCAAACAAAGTTTTAAACGGTGATAAAACTCTATTATTTGGGAATAAACTGAAGGCACTCTATATATATATATACATATATATATATATATATATATATATATATATATATATATATATATATATATATATATATATATATATTAATATATATATATATATTCCATAATTTTCAATAATAAACTAACTTTGTTTTTGTAGTTGATTACTTAACAATTACGATTATATCTATTGAAAATTTGTTGAAAGTTGTTAAACGTTTCAAATGCGTTAGATTTTTTTATGAAAGATAAAATTTCTCGAGCTAGAAAAAAAACAACAACCTACACAACAAACTATATTTATACAAGCAAAAACTAATGAGTTAAGTACTACGATAATTTTCTTGGAATTTGAAAGAAAAAAAAAGTTTTTATAAATACTTCATTTCATAAACACTCTTGCTACAATATGTTTGTTGAAAAAAAAAATCACCTCGTTAGTATTTCAAAAATACTAGTAGTGGAACTTTTCTTAAACTATTTATAACATCACATAGAAATATATAGAACTGTTTCTTTCAAATACTGTTTTCTTTCTTCATTTTTTTTTCCATGTAGACAATTTTGAAAACTTATTATCTTGATTGAAAAGAAATTTTTTCTTTTTTGCCGTTTATATATCCGAATTTTTCTGAACGATCACTTTTTTATAAATATAAGTAAACTCTATAAATTTTATTTTGTAATTCTTTGTTGAATTCAGTTCAGTTATTGAAAACTATTTAATTTTGTACGTATTAAAGGACGTTGGGACATTTCATCAAAAATGATGAAAATTCTTCAAAATCAATGGCATGTTGCTGATGGTAACAAGAATTAAATCAGTGAAAAAATCGAAAAACATATAAGACGTAAAGTTGTAGAAAATTAGTTTTATTATAAAAAGCTTGTTTTAAAAAAATGTTTTTTTTAATAGAAACTTATTATTTGTAAAACGTTTCCAAATAGATTGAGTTTGACATGGATATGAACAAATGAGGTTTACATAAATTATAAATATATTAATGTGAAACTTGAAGAAAACAAATTATTCAATATATTTTAATTAATGAAGAATTTTGTATTTAATTAGAATGTATTATGTTATATGTCATAAATAAAATTAGTTATACAAATAGGTCGTACATAATTATATAGTGTATATTATGTGAAACTTAACTTACAGACAGCATCTAACTCGTATAGTGTGTGTAACCGTTGAAAATTATTTTGAATAATTTAAAGGGACATTGAGGGAATACTTGACAATTACTGTCATAAATTTCACGAATAAAAGCAATAGCGTAGAGAAAATCTCCAGAGATATTATACTTGACTATACTCGTACCTATTTTATACAGGGTGTTCTGAAATTCATTCAAGAAAACTATACCACGGTGTAGAGTTGCAAAAAAAAACAAACAAAAAATTTAATAAAGGATTGAATACAATCAATTAAACATTGATAAATTCAACCAATCACAGAGCACAGGAGACAATCACAGGAGACGGGGACTTTTACCGTCTGCCAGCCTGTTAAAGGTAAAGCGCCACGATCTGCTGTTGAGGCCACGCCTCCTTACACTATGCGCTCTGTGTGATTGGTTGAATTTATCAATATTTAATTGATTGTATTTAATTGATATCTTAAAAAATAAGCGTCAAATCGAAAAACTTTTTGTTTGTTTTTTGCAGCTCTACACCGTGGTATACTTTTCTTGAATGAATTTCAATGAACACCCTGTATATTATGTATATGCATGTTATTTAATGCTTTTAGTGAAGTCTATGGGTATGTGTATGTGTATTAGTGTGGACATTTTCACCCAAAAATTTTGTTTTTTGAGTTATATGAAAATTCAGTAACCTTTCTTGTTATAGAAACTCTTCCCCAAAATGAGCTCGATTAGCAGATTTTTAGGTGTCAAAATTAAAATTGTCAAAGGTTGCCCAAAAAATTCAAAAAGTGCTGGAGTACTGTGGGTCACAGGAGTTTTATACTTTTTCGAAATTGTGTAGCCATTTTGTGCTTCCTTTATTCGGTTTTTGGGAAAATGTAATGGCGAATAAATACTGTTCATTATAAATATACAAACAACATTTTTCAGAAAATGTTTTGAATAATAGTTGTTAATATATTTATAATTAACAACTTTTATTCGAAACATTTTCCCAAAAACAACCGAATGAATAAGACACAAAATGACTATACAGTTTTGAACAAAGGACACAAGACACCTGTGGCCCAAAGGTACAAGATACAAGATACACCTGTGGCCCACAGTAGATTACAAGAGATACAAGAGATTTTCTAGGTACAAACAAATACCATTACGAGAAATTTGTTTAGAAATAAAGAACATAAATTTTTAATTTTAATTTTGTTTTTAATTTTTTTAAATTTTAAACATATATGTCTACCAGAAAATTTTCGGGTAAAAATGCACCATCCTATTATGTATGTATGTATAGATTTACGTTTAAAATTTATAAACATGGAACACTTCCTTACTGTATACATACATACATACATACATACATAGTATAATGTATGTATGTATGTGTACTTTATGTATCTACTACATATATAAGAGTATTATACCTGTATTATTAGATCAAGTATTCTTTATATATCCATTACATATTGTGTGTTATATGTTGAAAACAAATTGACAAGCCGTAAATGTATAAAAAGACCAGTAGAAAACAAGTAGTCGCTTGTAAAGTTGTTCACTAGTAGAAGTTGTTCAAAAGTAGAAGCTGAGTATCCTATATTTACTTCGTCAAACTTTTTGACCGATTTTGGAGTGAAGTATTCGCAATTATATGATTTTTAACACACACGGTTTTTTCCGCATTCACATGAATTTGCAAACAAGAGACAGGCCACTCTCTGCACGATATTTTGAACAAACGTTTCTCAATTCCCTTTTCCATTCCCTGAAAAGGTTTGGGATTTCTTGATTTAATTATACACACTTGATGTTCAAAGTAAGAGGAAAATTACTGTTCACATCTGATTTAGATTTTTTTTAAGTCTTTATTTAAGGCTTTTTTAAAAATTATTTATCTTTTAGTTTTGGTAAAAATCGCTCTCAAAATTTGCACGATTAATATTACAAGTATCAACAAAAATAGTAATTTCATCACATTTTTAATTATATTTAAAAAACGTGTCGAAAGATTTGGTTAAAAATAGTAGGCCAATGTAAAATGAGGTTATATTTATATTTTTAATAAAACTATTGACCGTTTAATTATTATTGAAATAGATTAACGAAAAATTTGCATTTGTATTTAATCCAAGCGAACAAGTATACGAATTACATTCAAGTAAATATCTATCTATTCATTTAATGTGGATTTTCAGCTGACACTTTTTAACATGATTACCGCAAGGCAACTACCCAATAACATGACTCTTGACTGTGTACGAGGTACATTTAAGTCAAAAAAGTATACTATACAATCTCGGTCTATTTATATAATTGATATGGATTCTGATCTGAAACTTAAATGAAGGAAAAATTTACTACGAAAAATTTTCGAATTCTATCCATATATTGCATTAGCACGTGGCCTGCACTTGTGACACAAAACAAACAGAAAATGGAGTGATGTAAAAGTTTGTAAAAAAAACTACACCATTTCCAAACCCTTAAAGCGCATTTAACGGTTGGAAATTAAATTAAATGCTTGAAGCCCAGACTTCGCCGGATTTAGTAATAAATCAGTGGTTTCAATTCTTAGAAACTCATAGATCTTTCTAATATTAAGAAAAAGATGAAGACATAAAAAAATATAGAAGAACTATAAATAGAACCAGTTCTATATATTACCCAAAAGCTATTTGAAATATATTTTGAATAATCCACTTGCGAAAACATAGTCCACATGTATTTACGCTCTATACTTATATATTGATTGTCGATGTATTCACAACGTTATAGTTATCCTAGGTACTCATATTCTACAGAAAACATAATATATATTTGAGTACCTACATTACAAAATTTGCTTGAGTACTTAAATTTAATTTGCTAAAAATAAATAAATAAATAAACTTGAAAAAGTTTTTTTCGGGTCAATATTATAGAGAAAATTCTATTTAAAAAGTTTCGATTTAGGTATTAGGTAAAAACATATCCTAATAAAACAACTTCAAAAACAACATTTAAATTGAAGTTTATTGAACAAATTTGTGTTTTTAGTTTTCACTATATTCATAATGTTGTTTTGAAATTAATATGTTTGTACTTTACTTTTCAGTCAAGGTATTTTGTTTATATATAGTTTATTTGTTTGTAAACATACAGAATGGTTTGTGTTAGCTAGTCGAAAAACTGTAGCAAATTAGAGTTGAAGTGGATTCTATACAAAAATCTTATTTTGATTTGATTTCTCATATCAAGCATTTGCTGTCAAAGAATGTTATCAATGTTCAGATAAATATTACTTAAATGTCAAATTAAGTAAACGCTAGTTACTTCCGTGGGTATAATATAACCGAAAGCCAACCATACAAACAATGGATAAATAGACGGTCGTTTAAAAAAAAAAAAATTAAAAAATATGTTAATAGTAAATAATCAAATTAATAATACATCGATATCAAAGATACCATAACATCTGGTGTCCATAAGTATAGCGTTGGTCCTAGAATACTAGTTTTGTAGTACAATCGCTGAAGTACTTAAGGCTAGAACCGTGGGGCGTATTAATTAAAATTATATCTGGTTATTGACTGTCTTCTTTGTCCTTACTTTGATCTTACAAGAGTTCCTTTTTTTTTCAACGTATGGAACCCTAAGGTACGATATCAGCTATCAGCTTTTAACTTTTAAGTAAAATCGCCACTATACTATTAGCATGATATTTTCTATTTTTCGTTGTTAAGTTTTTTTTAGCAATTTTTATAGGCTAATCCGGGTATCTAATCGCATCAGCTACGAGTATTATTATCTGCCATAGTTTGTTGGTGATCTAACAAATCACTTTGTATAGTATTAAAAAACTTCTTTCCACAATCACTATTTTGTAGATTACATATTTTATAAATTGGCTTTTGAATTTTATTTTGATAATATTAGCATAAACTTTAATTTGATGGTTTGGAGATTTTGTAGAACATTATTAAAATTTAAAAACAACATAATATTTAGTTTTTATTCTACCAAAAGTAAAGTTTCATATAAAAGTGACAACGTTATTTCGATTGTTACCATACGTTCATTTTCAACATAAAGTTCAACTAGTCTCATTTAACTGTTCTATATTAATTGTGTATACTTTGTTTAAATATGTCTCAGGTAGATACAAAATGTATAAACTTTTCAAATCTGTTCCAATTTATTTGTGGCTTAACTGTACATATAATTTATGATATAACCAATCACTAATAGAAATCAATAAATTCCATTCCTAATACAATTTCCACACAAAATTGTAATTTAATGTCATAATGCAGTTAATTTGAAGAAACTAAATACTAAATAATAATCGAAAACAATTCGTTCCAATAATTATTACATAATGTAGTAAATAATATTGGATATCAGTTGAAGCTCGTTGAAAAATCAACGATCAAATCATATCTGGTTTTACTCTGCTACCAACAACCGCATTATTGATTATTCAATATTCAGGCAAAATAAACGTTTGGTTGCAGCTCCAAATTGATTGTCTTTTATTAAACTTTTATAGGATAGGTTTTAGATTGAATACACCACGATATGATATATTCCAGCATTTCTGGCTCTCCGGTGGGAAATCGAACCTCGGTTTCTCGCGTAACAGGGTGGGATACTGACCCAAATACTACCATAGAGCCATAGAAGTTACACTAGAATTTGATGCATCCGTGTCGCGTGGCCACAATAAAGGAACAAATCTTTAAATACAAATTAAAAATGTAAATATAACTTTTATAACGAATTTTCTCGTATACAATTTCTTATGCTGTTTTTGAGATATACTTCCCTAGATCGGCGGACATTGCATTGAGGACATGATTATACACAGTTGTTAGGGATACGATATTAGTAAATAATATTATTGAATATTATCGCCGCCTATACATTACACAAACCATATAACAAACCAATGACGGAACGGTACACGGATGGACGGACGGGCATATATTAATGTAAACGACTAAATTGAAATAAATTATTAATTTACAACTGATTTCACAACCAATCTATTTATATCTATATATATATATATATATATATATATATATATATATATATATATATATATATATATATATATATATATATATATATGTATATTTATATATATATATATATATATATAAATCGTAAAACAAATGGTTTAATATCAATAAACATATCCAGTATTCAACAAACATTACATAACATACATGATTATTATATTCAATAAATATATACTAGAGAAATTATTAATATTGACCAAAACAAATAATCAATATAAACATAAACATATTGGTTTAATGGCATACATCAATGAATTGTACAACTATAATTAATTAACGACAATTATTAATTAATTTATATATTCGAATTGAAATCAATGACATGACATTGTATTGTGTTATATATATATATATATATATATATATATATATATATATATATATATATATATATATATATATATGTATTCACAATCTAGGAACCACCATATATATATATATATATATATATATTATTTGGTGGTACGTGTTTCTATGGTCGGTATAGGTGAGTTCAATTATCACAGTAGATGCATTTTGTTATTAAATAATATGCAGGATGTGCCATCAAAAAGTGTGCCATACTTCTAACTAGACTAGATAATCTACGTCACACAGTAAATGTTGATAGTTCCTTCAAGATTACACAAATCACTTCCGACAATCAACCGAAATCACTTCTGATTTTTATGATCTAACTTTAATACTACGCATGAATTAGAGAATTTACAAAAATGTACTTTTCAATGATTATCAATGATTTATCAACGCAAATCTCTTGTACCTCTCTTTTCCTTCAAAGGTGTCTTATGGTCTTGATAAACGTAAGGATATCTCTTGACGACACTTCATTGATTTCATCTGGCTGGAGATCTGTACAGAATGTGATTTCTGGTTCGATCTTTATAGTTGATTTGTATGTATTTAAAAAATAGGTGGAACAAAAGTTATTAGTAACGAAATATTTTTATTCGAAATCTTTACCTTGGAAACCTAAGATAAATTGACAGCAAAAAATTTTAAAATTCCCCTATAAGAGTCGTCACTTTTCAAGGCATTCTGTAAAGGCCATAATTACCAGTCCAAATGGCCGAGCGGTGTAAGCCGTTATGCCAGCGCCGTTTGCATACTTGGAAACTGGGAGGTTATGGGATCGAATCCCGACATCGGCAGTTTGCCAATTATTAGAAAAAAAGGGGGCGGTTAATTGACTAAACTGTCGGCGTATGGACAAGAACGAAGTAACCGGCTATGCTTGAGAAGGTTTTCTGCAATTTCCTTCACGAACTCCAGATGAATATCGGCATAGTTCCAATCATAGTCGGCTGCAGCCGCATATCCTACCAATTCCTAGTCTATACACAAAAATTCCTTCCGCTCCACTCACATCCTCACATCCATAGGCATCACAATGGACCTTATGGTCGAAGTGTAGCCCGTCCAGGGCAGCCTCCACAATCAATAGGACATAATTCCCACCGTGGATATCGATGAATTTGATATATTTTTATGTGTGCACATACATATCATACATTTGGTGTGTTTGTATATAGTAATAGATCCAAACACCATTGTACACCCACAAATAACCCGTCTTCTTTCATCCTCAAATCAGTGTGACACTGTTGTTGTGTATCAATCTATAGTTAATCTTAATGTAGTCTACTACCTTTGTAAGTACTACATTTAACAATGAACTAACTGTGTATACGAACGCACACCAACCATCTTCCAGTTTGGGTACCTACACATTGTTGTTATATCACTAGATAATTGTGTATTTGATTGTCGATGAGGGTCACTTCAAGTTCGATATATAATTTACGTTTATAGATGTTGTAAGTCTCTCTACTCTAATCGAATATATATTGGTTGTATTCGATGTAGGTACATTGGAACAAGCAACAACTTATATTAACGTATATTGTCGTATTGTTGCTGTTGTTGTATTCTGAGAATATTGTTGATAAATTATTAGACAATTTGTTGACGGAATGGGAGACGGAAGGTTTCTTGTCAAATTACAATTATCTCAAACTCTCCCTCTTTATATATTATATTGAGAATCGTTTGCTGTATGTAATATTATTGTGTTGAGTGTATACACTTGTATAATGGATGCATCATATTGTGGGTCATATTTATCTAATTATGGTTATCTAATTATTATATGAGAGTATGGTTTAAATTACTGTTGTATTTTATGTTTTGAACGTGCAAGTATGTATTTCACTTTGAGAGAAAGACTTTTTAAACTCTAATATATTTTGACTTTGATGTTACCAAGGATCTGAACCTGCTCTGAAGAATCTAATAGAAAAAGAGAATATCACAATGGATCTTTCAGGACTTAAAGGCCTTGCCTGGTGCCCTCACAAAAATTATTTTGTATACATAAAGTATTCAATCAGAAATGGTTCATTTTTATTGCACCATTTAATAATAACCTCAACAAAAAAGATGACAGATATATTTTTTTAACTAACAGCAATTATGTATTTATATTTAATGATGTTTTATGCTATACTTGTTTTATGAAAAAGCGTCTTGCCTTCGGAAACGCAAGAGTATGTTAGACGAACGCCTCAAGCATTGAGTTTACGCCTCGATCATTGAGAACGCCTCAAGTCTTGAATTCGCCCCGTATTTGTATACGCAGCCCCCATTTTAAAATACGATAAACGTTGCAGTTATGCAAATTGCATTGCTTTTGCATTGAGATTATCTATCAGAAACCCCTCCCCGAAAATCAACAAATGGGAGCCTACCCACGTAACGTTGCTCTTTCGGAATCAGTTGTAATCTACGCTGTGTGGCATGGGGAATTTTTTCCTGATGAGCAATGTGCATGGGTGGGTCCAGTTCGTTGATCTCCGAGGAGGGGTTTCGGGTTGAGAATCTCAGTGATAAATCTTATGGGTATTTTCGATACTAATTGTTTCGACGGATTTAATAAAAAATGTAATTAATGGTGTTTTGTACATAAATTTTTCCATTTTATACCGATATTTGCATTAAATCATCTAAAATGAAAATCATCAAACCCATTTAAATTTTATTAATATTTTGATTTTACTAATAATTGTTTTTTATTTGTTTCAGGTAACTTTCATTATTGTTGGTGAAGATTATTTTTATGTCTGTATGGGTATGTTCAATAATTATTTTAATATTTTAAACTCCTCGTATTATCTGCTATAATCGTAATTAAAAAGTCAATTTTTCAAATGATAAAGTATTAGTAAAACTAGAAATAATTTCATCCATATGTAATGAACTGCTTTAATAACTATAATTTTCAAAAATACCCATTTATTATTACTTGGAGGTTATTATTCACTGCGACCAATATAATCTATTGTGACCCCCTACTACTGCTCTGTTAAGGCTTGCCTCAGAGCTCCTCAACCAGTCTCAATTCTCGGAGGAGTTTGATGATCTGAGTGGGGTGCAGGGATGGTAAGTCATCCTCCTGGAGTAGGTACTGGTCGAAACAAGCAGCCTTCTTCGTGCTACGCCTTCACATTCAAGTAGGAGATGAGTTGGAGTCTCTTCCTCCAGCTCACAGAACCTGCATGAGCGGTCATTGATGATTCCCATCTTTCGGAGGTGCCCATTCAGCCGGAAATGCCCGGTGAGAAAGCCCGTTAGGATTTGTAGCTCATTTTTTGTGAGCTTAATGCAGGTTTCGAATCTCTTTCGGTTATACTGCCCGAGAAGGATCTTGGCCTGCCGCAGACCTGGGGAATCTTCCCAGAGCTTGGTTCTTTCTGTTTTCTCTGCCTTCCAGAGGGCTGTGTTGAGGTAGGCCTCGCCTATTCCACAGGACGGCTCAGGTCAGTTCATCAGCAGTCTCATGCAAAAATACCCATTCAGAATGAATATATTTTACATAAATACTTTTGCATAAACTATATATATGAGAGAAGAATAAATAGTTTATCAACCGAATGTACTAATTGGGTTAGCATAATCCATATGCAAATGTCCATTTATACTCGTTTAAAATATTCGCTCACAATCTTTAAATAGTTTAGATATCCGATTGTTATCATGGATATAATGGTTTAGATCCATGTTCTATGTTGTATAATACAACAGAATATACCTACTAATCTCGTTATAAGTATTTAGAATGTAGGTAAGAGTTGTTTAGAGTAAGATGATCTCTCTATTCGTGTACGATTCTATGTCGAGAGAGATAAGTTGTGCATTATATGGTTTAAATAGATTGTACTTCCAATGACCACAAATAATCTTATTCTTCGTCTTGGGTAAGATATGTGACCACTATCAATGTGAATGATATCTACTTTTGCGTTGAGTTGAAGATTGTTGTAAGTAGTTGTTACTTGGGAAATTGACCACCTGCATACATCTATCTGTTGGATGTATTTAACAACAGATTTATTCACTTTACAGTTTTATGATTCAAGCAGAGTAGATGAAATGATTTTAACAGAAAATAATTCTCTGAGAATAGAAAATATTCTCGTTTTAATTTTCGGAAAATTAACTCCTTGTATCGGCTAAAAACAGTGAAGAAAGTAATAAATTATATTGAAAATTTAATAGATATAAAATAAGATATAACACTGATACTTACCTTGGAAGTGTGAATTCCTTGAAGATATTCCGTTTTTTGTTTTAATTTTGTATTTTTGCATAGTTGCAATAAAATTGCACACTTATTCACGTTTATTGACGAAACCTAAATTTCAACACACTTGTGGGGTGCAAGAAAGGGTATTTGTCTCCACCACCTGGCTTTTAAGGTTTGAATCGGGAAATCGACAGAAATTCACTGAATCAAATATTCAACTGAGATATCAAAGAATCTAGCTACAAAAGGTCTAATTTTATAGTCTATCGGCTCCGTAACAATTTATCCCGACAAAATTTACCTTGACTGAAATAACAGCCCTAAAACACCCAAACTCGACCAGCTCGGGGTAAGACCGAAGAGTGAATGAAAGATTGTTGGAATAGTCACCGAAAATAATATCATAATATCAAAAATAATATAATGATATTATTGACCATTTTTTCACATTTAATAGTTTGTCTTTCACCTTTAATACAAAATTGGCATTATTAACGACAGTAAATAATAAGTCCAATTATTTATTTTATTAGCGTTAGATTAAATAAAATCCAAAATTATTGATTGGAATAATAGAATACACAAAATGACGCTAATCAATATATCGATAGATGGCGAACAGTTACAAGTGAGAGTTAATAATGCGGGGAAAAAATCATACCCGGTATATATGAAATATATATACAAGGGCTATCTGTCTGTCCACTCGATAACTCAAAAACGAAAAGAGATAACGAGCTGAAATTTTGTTTGTGTGGTCTAGAGCTAGAAAGTAAGCCCAAGTTCATGAATTGGCAAATTCGGACCATGATTTGGTAAAATGTGCAAAACTGTCCATCTTTGAAACCGTAAGAGATAAAACAAAAATTTAAAGACAAAAAATGTTCCTTTTTTAAAAATAAACAACTTTTATTATAATCTTTTTTTACTTTATTTCAATATTTAATCAATAAACTCAGTTAGTTGTTATTTTCACTTGTTGTTAAATGATTGATCGTAACACCGCCAGGTTATTTTGTCGCGTTTATTTTGTCTATATAAGGGCAATATAAGAGCAACTTGTCGCGGCACCATAATACCGTAATTCCTATATTAAATGATTTAATTTACAATATCCGTAACTGATAATTCTGATACTATTAATACTGATAACTCGAATCTAAATTGTAAACTGTAACATATATTTATTAACTCTAATTTTCTACAGTAGTATTAGAGTTAGTTAGTTAGTGTTAGTGATTTTGGTTAGGATGAGGCTGTCGATGGTGATGGGATTAATAACAAAATAATTAGCATATTGATATTACCCAATCGGATTGTTTGAATACCACTATAGTATATATTACACATTCCATAAACAGTGATTGTAATATATTGATTACACAAAATGTTTGATATATTATTACAAATTTCACTTATTCCGTTTATTTTATGATTCATTGGTTGGTATCAAACTTATTTCTATATGAAATAATTCACGTTATTTGCGGTTTTGGGTGAATGGTTATTTTTGCCAAATTGGTATCATAAATCTATCTTCGTTTTAAAGAATTGATGATAGCTTTCAACTGAACTGTTTTTTATTTTTTAATATTTATTCAATAATGTTATTAAATTTTTATTATTTACAAGAAACATATTTTATACCGTAAGAAAGAGCTCGGCTTTGCTCGGGCTTTAAAAAATTCTCATAGAGAGTGCGCAGGAAATTAAAGACAAATGTTGATTTATTTTTCAATTTTGACATTTAAAATTTTTCTCTATTTTAAATTTATTGACAAATAATTGATTTCCAAAATTTTGTTAATGCATATATAGATATATTTAAATCAAGTACTTCGGGTCCTTGTTGGTAAAATTCGTACCCACCTCACTTTCTTCGAATTTTTTGGAAAAGTTTGTTTCCTAAACGGAAAATGAAAAATTTAGAAAAATTTCAAAAATTGAGAAAATATTTATATCTCCGATTTTATTAAAAATTTTGTTTTTTAACCATTTTTGCCCATAGAAAACAAAATTTCAGTCTAATTGTTTCTCAGATTTGTAGTTTGTATGATATTGCATGTATAAGCCCCTTTGGAATCGAAACTTTGGATTCCAAGACCGATATAGGGTCTAAAAACATTATTTAGAAAGAAAACCGGAGACAAAAGTTATTTTCAATGTTTCTTTTTTTTAAAGGGTAGCATAATTAAGAAAAAAATAGAAATAGGAATTTGAATTGATTTGAGTTGTGTGTTTATCAAAAGGCGACTGCAGATTTTGCAATTATTTGTATATCTACAATGATAACGCCTATTTTTTAGTCGAAATCGTATACAGTACAAATAATTGCTATAGGAATTGTGTTTTGCTTCTCTAAAATGATAAAATTACTTATATAATTCATTATTACTTTCCAAAATGCGTTTGAACATACTTTCATCTTTGGTTCAAATAAATCCTTGTTTATTTAACAACAATTTACATAGTTTTATAATAACTTCTCTGCATTTTAAACTATGTTTTATTCGATTATAAAAATTAAATTTGTAGTTTCTTCATTAGACCCAATGTTAAAAGTATGATATTCAATATCGAAAAAACGAAAGATGCATTTGAACTAACATTTTGAAGCATACAAATTAATTCGTATTGACATTTTTTTATAACATATTTAATTTACAGGAACTTCTCTGCATTTTTTTCTCGAACGTCTTTAAGAAGAATCTTAAACAGGAATTCGATTTGCAAACTAATAAATTAATGTTGGGAAACAATTTGCGAATATATTCCATGTTACAATAAAAATATGTTATAAAATACATTATAAATACTTTTATTGTTTTTCTTTTTCTTTCCAATGATTTAAAAACATGAATATTTGAAACGTATATACAATCAGAATAGTACGAATAAAAACTTTCTAGATATACACTGCATAGCAAAAAAAACGGTGCACTTATTTAAATTATTTTTGCTTGAATTTTTTTTGCATTCCAAATTCAATTGTCTAAATTTGTTATTTCATTTTGTTAAAATTGTAAAGGTAAAGCTTCTAAATTATGGGGGAAAAAAAATTAAAAAATGGACAAATGCCTCAAGCCTTGTAGGCACACTTTTAATCAAGTTGTCTACGTCATCTTGTGTGATTACCTGCCTTTCGTGCACTAAACCTATTATGAGCCCCTGCGAGCTACCAGGAGGGTTAATTCATCTTCTTATACGTCAGATAAGTTCCTCCCAAAGATGTTCTTTGGGAGTTCACGCTAGGCTACGTCGTGATCATCTCAAAATCAGAATCGATTAATTTTAAGGTATACCCTTTGGAATCGTTTTTTAACTGAGTTTGTGGCTACCCATAGGCTACCCGTATGGATCCTAATGTTGCTACTAATGCAAAAACTGTTAGAACAGGATTTGCTGTAATAAACTCACAATCCAGAAAGCCAGTCGTCGTTAAACCAATAATCTCTGTTAATCATCGCAAATGCAAAAAAAATTCAGGAGAAAATAATTTAAATAAATTTTTTTTCAAGTGCGCCGCTTTTTTTAAGGTTCAGTGTAGACATATAGTATTAACATAGATATACATATAATATGATGGTACGTAAAATCTTCTAGAAGATAACACACAACTTGTAGCGAAAAAAAAATAATGTTGGAAAAAAGTATTATATATGGTGAAGAATTATTATTGAAGAAACTTTTCTATACATAAAAATTGTTAGTAGTTTTTATTTTAATAAACTCATGTTTTTTTTTTTTTCTTATTTGAAAATCTATGATACTGCATTCGAGCTATACTGCTGCAAACCAGTACAGTTTATTGCATTTTTTTTTTGCAAGATTAAATATTTTCTTCGATTATATACAAAAATAAAAAATTCCTCACGTAAGAGCTTCGTAGACCAAGATGAATATAAATATTACTGGGGCGAAACTGTTAAGCATATATTAATATCATAGATATTAGAACATCGGAAATATTTTTGTTAATTCTGTACATAGTTATAGAAAATGTAGTCAGTTGTTACCTTCAACTTTACTCATGATACATTTTTACTAATATTTAGAATTTTATTTCAAATTATGTGTTTCCTTCATCCTCTAACCCAGTGATTCTCAATCATTGAGCCGCCAAATACTTAAAGACGCAAAACGAAAAAAAGATCGAGACTGTTAAATGTAAAAGACGATATGAGAGTAACATTGCCATTTTTACGACCAAATATAAATGAAAATATCAAAAAACATCAAGTTCAAATTTCTCATTAAAAGTATTCTAATTATTAACTTGTAAATTAATTCCTTAATAAACTGTTGTTTTTGTAGTACATATTATTTTATTTTACATTCAAAATTATTATCATAAACTATTTTACACAGTGTACTATAGGTAGGTATTAAATAAAGATTATTAAAATAATCAAAGAGAACTCTAGGACATTCAGGTATTGGATTTTTATTTTTGAAAATGGTTTAATTTTATTAAATCAGAATTTGGAATTGGGCCATTGTCTAAATTCATTATCTGTTTTCTCAATTTGTATATGTAGATGCTTTCGTATGCATCTAATTCTGTGGGGTTAGCATCTACATATACAAATTGAGAAAACAGATAATGAATTTAGACAATGGCCCAATTTTAAATTCTGATTTAATAAAATTAAACCATTTTCAAAAATAAAAATCCAATACCTGAATGTCAAGGTTAACGTAGATACACTCACTTTAGTAACAAAACAAACGCCACATACTCACCAAAGAATACCGCCAATAAATAGGTGGGGCTTTCCACACACCTAATCCAGTAGTCAGGCAACTCAAATAATCCTCAAGTCAGATTATACCCTCCGTTAAATCGTATAAAAGGACAAAACTTTTTTAATATCATTGTGAGACACGCACCAAATTAGCAACAAGCAACATATCTCTGAATCCATATTCCAGAGATAGTTATGATTAGCTAATTCATACTGATGATGACTACATTGTAGTCGAAATACGTATTTAAAAAATACACACAAATGTTCTAGGAATAGGGGCCAAAATTTGAAATATAATATAGGTAGGTAAACAAGTTTTAAACTTATCTTTTTCCTTGTGTGCCGTCAAATTTTGAAATCGTTAAAAGTGAGCCGCGATAAAAAAAAGGGATAGAATCACTGCAGTCTAACCTATCCTTTTCTCTTGACTGGTTTAGTCTATTAATGAACTTGGTGTCCTATATATACTAAAACACATCATGCACAAAATGTTGTACGTTCTAGAGCTAGGGATGTAAACGATAGATACATCGATGTTTTTAAAACATTGATCTTTTTGCCTCACACTTTTATTTAACAATAGAATTATAGCAAATACACTGCCATAGGTCATAGAACTGATGCATATCGCGTATATAAAGGATGAGTCAAAAGCCATGAAGTTTTTTGAAAGGGTAGATAGGGAATGAAAGTCTAAGATGAAAAGTCTTTGTACGTTTTTGCACCTGACCCACCGTTAATTGGGTATTAATTAAATAAAGTAACCAATTAGAGTAGCGCGTTAATGGAATGAGAAATGGTGGGGAATAAACGCAGCGCCAGCAGAGATACGTTAGGGGAGCGAGCTCTCCCCACCAATTGCGTAGAGAAGAAATTAATAAACCAAAAATTGATAAACATTTATTTAATGAAATTTCATCGTAAGAAATCTAATAAAAATTGAATAATTAAGTAAGATTTTTCGGAAAATCCAACTATTTACTATAAAAACTCAACCAGATTTGAAACGCATAAGATTCACTCGCTCTACGTTAGTGGTGGAGAGAGCACGCTCCCCTCACATATCTCTGCAGCCGCTGCGCTCATTCCCCATCATTTCTTATTCCGTTAACTCGCTTTTCTAATTGGTTACTTCATTTAATCAATATCTAATTAACGGTGGGTCAGGTGCAAAAATGACCAAGGACTTTTTATATTAGAATTTTATTCCCTATCCACCCTTTCAAAAAACTCCATGACTTTTGACTCATCCTGTATTTCATATGTTATAGTTATCGAACAGTTTTAATACTATTTGTTTTATCGTATCCTTTCAATTTTGAGGTAACCTTTTCTGAATCCAATGATCATTAACTATACAAACATATAAATATTTTTGTAAAAAATGCATAACATATATTTCTATTTTTAACCCGACTTCAAAAAGAAGAATGCTTGTATAAAAAATTGAAAATCTGTTATAAAAAAATGCACTAAAAATTAAAAAAAAAAAAAAAAAAAAAAACGGATAAAAAAATGTGTTATAAAAAATGCACTAAAAATTAGTTGGTCGTTTAGTAGGTCTACCCATATTTAGACAAATAAAATCAGTTATAGAACTTCTAAGTCACTAAAAAGCGAGAAATAAAACCTATTTTGACAAAATGGAAACCTGACTTCAAAAATCAAATATTCTAAAACAAAAAATGCACTAAAAAGTAAAATAATAATTGCATATTCTTGTACAATTATGTACAATTATTGTTATTTTTGGAGTCGGTGACAGCATAGAGAAATTCACATAACTTTGGGACACCGCCTCCAAAAATAACAATAATTGTACATATATATTTAAAAATTTTTGCTTAGGTGAACTAAAATTGGCACAAGAATATGCAATTATTTTTTTACTTTTTAGTGCATTTTTTGTTTTAGAATATTTGATTTTTGAAGTCGGGTTTTCATTTTGTCAAAATAGGTTTTATAAACTATCATGATTATCCATAAACAAAATACGATCTAAAGTTTAAAAAAAAGAAATAGTGTATTTATTATTTATACAAAATATTATAATAGCAACACAAAAACAGTTTAAATCTAAGATTTATCCTTTATGAGAAAGATTACAAACAAGCGAATTTTATAGCTCATAAAATTTGCTGCAAACACTGGTAGTAGTACAACAGAAGTAGTATCAACATATCACGGGTGATAATATTTTTAAAACGTGGCTTGTTTTTAGACAGTACAAAATTTATTATATTCTCGGTTTTTTTTTCTCTTAAGACATATACACATAAAAAAAAAATATATATATTTTCTTTTTATAAAAATGTCGGATAAAAGATAGACTTGTTTTTCTGAAAAAAACAGAAAAGTAAAACAAAAAAATATCCAAGCAACTCTCCTATCCTATCTCTTGACTACTTTACGTTGTCTCTAAGTTGAAAGATATAACGGAGAATGTAACATCTATCTATGTAAAATGTACTACCTAATAAAAATAATATAAAAAAGCGTAGTACAGAATAGAGAATCTGAGAAATATTAGAGTTGATCGTAAAAAATGAAACAGTTCCTACTTATTTTTCTAATGTATAAATTCGATCGATAAAATAATATTCATCGTTATTACTGTCTGTCGATAAAATATACATAAATAAAATTATTTTCATTTCTAACTAATATTAGTGATGCCGCGAGAGAATCCTGATTTTCGATAAACAATCGAGAGACAGACGATAGTACTAGTCTTTGAATCTATATAGGTTCAATGATTCTTTAATCTGTAAAAATGTACCAATCACGTAACAGCAAATTATTTTAGATGGTAAGGATTTAATGACAGTGTTTATTGTTTCAATTAGTATTTTTAAGTATTTTGGTTTTACATTGTAGCGGTGTCTCTTCATTATTAAATTATTATTATAATTTTGTTCATCATTTTTATCTGTTGCATAACAACTATAACTTCCCTCTATTATCACGGTTGCTTTGAATGTTAACAACCTTGGTAATTTACATATTAAAACAATAACATTTCATAAATAAATAATAAATATTTATAAAAGATATAATTGATCTTTATTGATTTGATTTATGAAATGTTATTTTTTTAATATGTAAATTACCAAGGTTGTTAACATTCAAAGCAACCGTCATAATAGAGGGAAGTTATAGTTGTTATGCAACAGATAAAAGTGATGAACAAAATTATAATAATAATTTAATAATGAAGAGACAACGCTACAATGTAAAACAAAAATACGTAAAAATTGATTAGTAATGTTTTCGTTTAGAATAAAGAATCCAAAAGCAAGATGACAATTTTTTGTAATGAAGTGTGATGGATAGATATAGGGCTTATACCGTAATGGTAACATCAATAAATTGTAAGTTGGCATCACTTAAAAAGGAGGGGTAGGGATAGATGGAGCTGTGTTCCACCATCATAAACATCATCAATCATAAATCTTCTGCTGTAAGAATCATGCAATGACTGAGAAACAAAAAATTTAATAAAATTGAATAAAAACAAAAAAGTATATTTTATTTTGTTTAATAACAGACTCGGCCTTGCACACTACCGTGCTCTAGATAAGATTAACTAAGTATAATTTATAAATAAATAATAAAAATGATTCCTCTATCATTACAATAGCATACGTCATACGACTTTTGATGATGTTTATGATGGAGGAACACAGCACCATCCATCTCTACCTCTCCTTTTTAAGTAATGCCAACTTAAAACTTACTGATGCTATCTATCATTACGGAATACACTCATAAGCTACCATTTTTATACATTTTACACGACTCATACTGTATGTACTACTACTTCTCTGTTCATAATCGTATTTATTATATACAGTGGTTTAGATGATAGTAGTAATTCACACATTCACGCACTGATGCAGACAACAGCAATCAACTCGACCAAGCACGACACAACGAACGAACGAGAGAAGATCGGTTCTGTGGGTGTATGTGTGTATGTGTGTGATGTTCGAGGTGCGTCACATAACTCTTGGGAATCACCATCACCATGTTATACGAACCAGCACTATCATTGTATATCCATATGTATGTATGTATGTACATCAGAGATACTAGCTCTGGAGTTGTAAATATTATGAACTGCTGGGTTTTATTTAGTTTAGAATTGTGTTTGTTATATGTCGTTGTTTTATTTTAGAATTATGTGAATGTATGTTTGTGTGTTTGTATTCTTATAACATAATAATAATTCCCTTCTAGCTTTACAATGAGCAACCAAACAGAAACCCAATTAAAGTTATACGGAGGAAGATCCTTTTGTTTCCAACATCATCATTTCTTATCCAGTTACAACAATCATAACGATTGTACAATATCCTCAGCTATTTTAGTTGTATGTCTATTAGTTTAAAAAAAATATTACTATTTTGTCCTTTTTGTAAATTTTGAAGTATATACGAAAAAAAAATGTTAACCCTAATTAGTCTTAAGAGTTAGACGTATTTCAGTGAGCTTCATACTGCGATTACTTAATCTATTAGACTTACCTTATATAAAGTGAGGATTCTTTGTCAGTGATTTCGTTAAGGATCTATGGATTGAGGCTATACCTACGGAAAACAATGAGGCTTCGTATCCATGATTGTATGAACTATTTTCTTTTTTTGTTAGGTTCCATGATTGGGTCATGGGCATAAAAAGATTTTATAATGGATTGAAATTTGGTAGTTTCATAGACCACTTAAGCATTTACCTATAAAGTTATTAACTACAAATTAAGGAATTGATTTGACTAAATTTTCGTTTTCTTTGGACCAAAATTATTTTTTTTTTAAATCAGAGTTTTAGACCATTTTGACCCATAAATAACGAAAATCTATTAAAAATTTGATTCGAGTTACGATTTTTGAGGTAGCTACCAATATGTGTCTTGGAATCTCTAAAGTTTCGTTTCCAAAAGGGCTAATACATGCAATATCATATAAATTGCATGTCAATTACAAATCTGACAATCAATTCGACTGAAATTTTGTTTTCTTTAAATTGGATACTAAATTGGATAAGAAAAATTTGAGTGCATATTTTCAGACTTTTTCATCCATAAATTATGAAAATCTACTCGAAAAATTGATTCGAGTTATGATTTCCGAAATATGGATACCTATATATGTTTTGGAATCCGATGTTTCGAGTCCAGAATGGAGTATAGAAGCAATATGGTACAAGCAATAAATAGAGCCGTTATGTCAAACGAAATCCAATCTGTTAAGCCTTATAGATCGTTAACCCATAAATCATTTCTTTCATAATGACAATTTTTCCAGTAATCAATATGTACAATTCTTTAATTATAAATTGTAATTCTAGATGGATATATATATATATATATATATATATATATATATATATATATATATATATATATAAATTTTAAACGTAATATCCCGTATTATAGATTGTTAAATGAAATAAACCTTATAATAAACACCGTATAATAACCATGAAGCTACGTGCTAAAATACTATTACATGAAGTGAAGTGACCAAACTCCAATTGCAAATAATATTTAATGCACAATATTATTACAGTTATGCCAACGAACGAACTTACCTTAGGATATCACAATATCCTATCCACCTACATTACACTTACTGTGTTATTAATATATTATTTTAGTTACCTCTATATCCAAGAAGAGCACATCACATCATCATCAGACAGTTCCAACAACACACAATATCTAAGTAGATATTACCTATAATAATACCTATATCTCGTCTGTCCTGTGTATGTATGTATGTATGTATGTATTCTTCATATAAAACTCTTAATCTAGCAGTCAGTACACGGAGAAATTCTATCCTTACATAATTATTTATTTTTAAATGCGTTTATAAGCTACACATCTATGAAGTTAATATTCATCCAATAGGGAATATGCATGGAAATTTTTTTTCACTTGAATTGATGAAGCATGTATACTTGACAACTATCAAGGTAAAATTACTTTTTAAATAACTTTAAAAATAAGCGAGATATGAATGATTGAAATTCCCGATTAGACAAAGAGGATGACAGCCCTCTTGATATGTTATGTGACGTCATATTACACTTTTACCATTTAAAGTACACGTAAAACACCGTTTTTAGTATTTTTGCAAGAAAGAGACAGATAATAATCTTTAAAAGCTTATAGCTTCTCTGATATTTGTCGGATATTAATTTCGTTTTTAAATATTATTACAGTATTAACAGTATTTTCATATTCTGAAAATAAATGTGAAAAAAATTTTTCATGCATATTCCCTATTGTAATTATGGCATCGATGTGTAAATGCATGCAATTCTAATGATGATAGGTTAGGGTAGATTGTAGTCAGCCGACTTTGTAACGGAAGATTATCTTCACGGGCATAGCTGGTTACATTCGTTCTTCTCTATATGCCGACAGTTAAGTGAATTAACCACTCCATTCGTTTTTTAATTTAAATTAAATTAGTTAAACTAGCTTTTTTATAATTGAAGAACACTAGACTTGATAAAGATTATTAAAATAATCAAAGAGAACTCTAGGTTTTTGAAATTACATTTCAAATTTTGCCCCAATTCCTAGAACATTTGTTTGAATTTTTATAAATACGTATTTCGACTACAATGTAGTCATCATCAGTATGAATTAGCTAATCGTAACTACCTCTGGGATATGGATTCAGAGATATGTTGCTTGTTGCTAATTTGGTGCGTGTCTCACAATGACATTAAAAAAGTTCTGTCCTTTTATACGATTTGACTGAGGGTATAATCTGACCTGAGGATTATTTGAGTTGATTGACTGACGGATTAGGTGTGTGGAGGGCCCCACCTATTTATTGGCGGTATTGTTTGGTGACTATACGGCGTTTGTTTTGTCACTAAAGTGAGGGTTTCGACGCTAACCTTGACATTCAGGTATTCGATTATTTTTATTTTGAAAATGGTTTAATTTTATTAGAAAACTATAGCAGAAACTATATTTGATACCGCAAATATAGTTATCTTCATGTTTGGTCAAACAATTTTGAGCTAAATGTGATTTTTCAATTTCATCAAGTTCTGAAGAATAATAAATCTAAGTAAACATTTAGAGTTATTGTATCTAAATTAATTTGCAATTATTTAATCATAGTTGTTTATATCATATTTGCGTAATATTTTTGTTACTTATTTACTACCAAACAAACTGAATAAAAGAAAAATTACTCCGTGTATATTAGATATTAACAGAAAATACGATGATATTAATGTAAATACTAAAGAGATGATATGGATTAAACTGTATAAACCATTATAACACACTTCACAAAAGTTCTGGACTCACAGTCAGTTCAGCAGTTGTATACGTTATACGTACCTATCTATGGTTGGTGATGATGATGCTGTGCTTTCAACGAGCTGTGAAAAGTTAAGCTTTAAATACAACGAAACGTAACGGACATAACATTATATATTTTATTTCATATATAAAACTGTAAGTTACAATAATAATACTCATAGAATTCTACTTTTCTGAGTTGTGTATTTTTATAGAGAAAAAAAAGTTTGTTTTACCTTTTGATTCAAGATTTTACTATTCTTATAGAATAAAATTCATCACAGTCATCTGCATTTCATCGTATTTACATAGAGCCTTACAGTGGAAAAGACATTAAAAAATGAATTAACCACGTCTACTTTTTTAATAAGCAAAGAACGCTGTTATTATACATATTACCTGTAAGATCAGTGTGTACTGTATATAGTATACAGTCTGTTTTCAAATGCATTTCTAGTAGGGAATCAATGTTAAATAAATAAATAAAATATTTACTATAAAACCATACATCCATACTTACAAAAAAAAAGGGGGCGGTTAATTGACTAAACTGTCGACGTATGGACAAGAACGAATGAGATGGAACGAACGACCGGCTATGCTTGTGAAGTTTTTCTGCAGTTTCTTCACGAACTCCAGATGAATATTGGCATACTTTCTATCAAAGTCGGCTGCAGCCGCACAACCTACCAATTCCTAGCCTACACACAAAATTCCTTCCTCTCCACTCACATCCTCATATCCTTAGGCATCACAATGGACCTTATGGTCGAAGTGTAGGCCGTCCAGGGCAGCCTCTACAATCTATCTATCTATCTAACATCTGTGGGCGAATTTTTAATGTGCTTGTCGCATATGCAAAGGGGCCGTGGTTCGATTCCCAGCAGATAATAATAACTTTAACTTAAGTAATATTCTAAAATCCGTAGGCCTCGATAATACGGCTAAATATCGATGTTGGCTCTTGATTATTATTTCATGACTTTAAAGAATTTATAAATTAATTCTTTGATTTGATATAAAATTTTATATCCCACATCGATAGAATTAAATACTATATACAATTAGAATAAATATATACATAAATAATTAGTTGCTGTTAAATAAACTTTTTACAAATTTATGGTATTATGGAGAAAAAAAAATTCCATCTCACAGATTTGTGAAACATTTGAGATAATAATAGAGGGAAATGTAGAGTCACAAGATATCGATATAATATTTTTGTACACGTGAAAAATGGTTTTGTTGTATAATGGGTATGAACAGTTAATAAAAACCAATACAATTGATTTGTCTTCACGAATTAAGTAAATTTATGTGTGCTTTGTAACCGATCATAATTCTAAATAAAAATTCAGATATCCAGAGAAAAAAAAATGCTTCAAAATGTTAGTTAAAATGTATTTTTTCTTTTTTTCGATATTGAATATCATACTTTTAACATTATTTGAGCCAAAAATGAAGGTATGTTCAAATGCATTTTGGAAAGTAATAATGAATTATATAAGTAATTTTATAAGTAGTTTTAGAGAAGCAAAACACAAGATTTTACTTTTTTATTTAAAATAAATGAAACATTACGAGTCACGACTCACGAGTATTATTATTTACCAAATAACCATAGAATTTTTAAATATTGTTTCAATATATACATTGAATCTGTAACGCTGCGGGCATGCGCAGTCGCTTGATACCCCCTTACGACTTTCCCCGCATAATGACTCTTTCGAACGTCCTTAAGAAAACTCCTAATCTACTGAGTCAATGACAGAAAACACACTGCCGGTGTGTCTAGAAGCATGAAATTTAGTACCTTATATAATGTAGGTGAGGCAACGGTAATATAACTGTGTATGGAAGTTCGTCATTTGAAGTTAGGAATATGGAAATTTAATCTTCTCAGATGTTCCTGGGATGTTGACGATGGAAAATCCCATCAAACACACGGCTAGTATAATATAATAACTAACTAGTTTTATACGGAGAAGAACCTGATATAAAAACTTAAATTTGTTTCACCACCATTTCAGAATTTCATGTATTATGATATATGAACAGAATATAATTAATACAAAAAATTTTTTTCCATCGAAGTGGTGCTTCTTCTTCAATACCTATCATAGGTCTGAGAGAAACAAAAACAAGTTATTATGACGCTAAAATAGCATGTGACTAAATACAGCGCATTTAATAAAATAAAATTTATAATAACAGTAATTACAAATTTAAATGGTCCTTGTATAAGTTAAATTTTCATAAACAAAAAGGTGTTGAAGTAGACTTTTCTTTATTTAAAAGTAGTATATAATTTATATATATATATATATATATATATATATATATATATATATATATATATAAATGAAAATGTATACAACATAATATTCTGAACAGAACGAAGAAAATTATACCTAAAAATAACTTTGTTGTTTTTATTAATATATAATGTAGGTATAGACATTTATAAAGGTTTCTAACTTAATATTTCTTGCTGTTTTTGTCATTTCACATTTAAAATGGTTTTTTGTGTGTTAAAATTTTAGTGAAATATCTTTAAATGTGGTTTAACAAAGTATTCAAAAGTATATTCGATAATTAATCATAACCAAGGAATTGTTTTATAATCGTTTTTATGACGCATCGTCCTGAGAAATAATGACAATCTAGAACCATAGATAGAAAGAAGTATTTTCGTTTATTAAATATGTGATTTTTAAGATACCGAAAATATATACGAGCTGAAATTTGGTGTGTGGGTATTTAAGCCATAAATTAATGTGTATTCGTTTATACTCAAAATCGGAGGCGATAATATTCATGTTTGAAACGGTAAGAGATAAAAAACAGATTTAAAGACGAGATAAAAAACAGATTTAAGTTTTACCAGCTTTTTACCAAATTTGTCCTAAAAAATTGATTTACTTTCTCATATTATTATAAATAAATATTTAAACGTATTGCCGCTGGTTTTTGCACTTGAGTACTACTCAAGCTTCCTTTAGCAAAAAAAAAAAACGTGGACGTGTGTACATATGTACGTATGTTAAATGTAATACTTCATTGGCCTGAAACAAAATTTTTATGACGTATGCAAATAATTTATGTTTTGAAAAAAGACATTACATACAATTTATATAGGTTTGATTGTTGAGAGCTTTAATTTGTGGAAGTCCATAATGAGGTTTGATTAAAAAATAGAATTAATTTTTGTACAGTTTAAAAAGTATCTCTTGTCATAAAACTGAGTCAATCACGTAAATAGGCGTCAAAAGTTGATGTTAGTGCTTGAAATTTTATAATTGATTTGTGTCTTATTGATTCGGTTTTCGAAAAAATTCTTCGGATTTAAGTTGTTCTTTATAAATATAATAACAACTTTTAATCGAAATTTTTTTTCGAAAATCGAATGAATAAGGCACAAATCAATTATAAAATTTGAAAAACTAACATCAACTGTTGACGCCTATTATACCTAAAGAAGTATAACTTCAAAAATTGAAAATATTTACATGTTCGTTATTATGCGTATCCAATACTCAACTTCGGTTCATCTGTATTCGTACAAGCTTTCTTCAACACGACATTCTAGTAATATTCAAATAATAATAATAATAATAATGATGTTAAGATGTGTTTTGTATGAATGAGGTAGGTGTTGATAATATTTATACATTCTAAGTATATCATATTCTACCTCTAAAATATAAGGAGGTTCTTTATACACAACGTATACAGAGGGTTCTGAAATTCATTCAAGAATACAACGGTGTAGTTCGGGAAAAAACAATCAAAAAAGTTAAATAAAGTTTTACGATTGGACGCTTAGTTTTTGAGATTTAATTAATTAAACAATAATAAATTGAACCATTTTGTGGGTGTCGCTACACTTATTATTATGCATTATTATTGTTACACTTATATATCGCCCCACACCTCCTTACACTACGAGCTCTGTGACTGGTGAAGTAGGGCGGCCACGGTTGCTCATGCTAATCGTAAGTGTAGCGACATCCCCAAAAATTCAAAAATGCAAATGTGATTGGTTGAATTTATTATTAATGTTTAATTAATTATATCTCAAAAACTAAGCGTCAAATCGAAAAACTTTTTTGTTTGTTTTTTTCAGCTTTACACCGTGGTGTAGATTTCTTAAATGAATTTCAAAACATTCTGTATATACACAACATTAGTTTGTACTTTATTTGGACGATTATTGTGTTTATGTTTTGTGTTTCATAGCTAAAAGTTTTGTACGTATGGTGGTAAAGGTGGTACGTACGTACGATGGTAGTAGAACACACTTGCGCTTCAAGTCACACACTAACTACATCTTTTTCACAGTTAAAACTCATTAAATAATGTAGATTTTGAAAATTATTATAATTATTATAATACAATACACAATATTATATTACTCCTTTCTTCTTTCTTCATTATTTTCACTGTTTTTCTATTATGACGACGACATAATACCGTGTGGGGTTGGTTGTTGTTGTTGTGTATATTAAAGAATTATACTTTGTATCACATGATTTTGAAATTGAATTAAATTTCATTTATTATTTATAACATTTTTGTTTTGAATAATATGTTTCAGAGTAACACATGAGAATAACATTTGGTTCTGTATGTTCTGTGTTCTGAACAAGAGTGTTTATTGGAAAATCAAGGGTGTCTACCCCTTAATCTAAATTGTTATTGTTGAGAATGGAACATTTACTATAAATATAAAAGACTAGATTATACCAGTGGCTTCGCTCGCCTTTTATTGTTATATTTTCGTCTATCGTCATTTTAAGACTAAAAAAACTGTCATTTTAAGACTAAAAACCTAAATTTAATTTCCCACCGTTTCCACTACTCTAAATATTTATCGTTCCCCCCACTTTCTATTTCAGCGAAGATTTTCAGCGAGGTAAAATATATACCAGTTTAAATTTCATAACCTTTGAAACAAAAATTTTCATCAAAATCAGTTCAGTAGTTTTTGCGTTTTACAAATATATATATATATATTTAGTACAAATATGATTATCCGATGAGCGTTATTTTTTTAAATTTGACAGTTGATTAGTTGATCAGGGCTTTGATTCGTTTCGAAAAAATGTTTTAAACCAAAGTTATTATTAAATTGTTAGAGCGACTATAAAATGTTGAGTCTATTATTGTTAATGATAGTACTGATAGTGTGGAGCTACAATAATAGCGTTCTTTTTTCAAAGTTTTATAGTTGATTTGTGCCTTATTGATTCGGATTTTGGGAAAATGTTTCGAAGAAAAGTTGTTAGTATTATTTATATTGATCAACTACTATCCGAAGTAGTTTTTCCAATAATTTTGAAATAAGAACTATAGTTCTGTGGGCCAAGCCTAAATACAAAAATGTTTTTTGGTAAATCGGTACCTATATAAGAAATATGTAAATTCTCGGAAAATTAGTAAATCTCGTTACAAATACAAATCGGTAAAATAAGTTTAAAGATATATTTTCTTTACCCTCTTCATTTTACTTAAGGTTCTATAGACAATTTTTTATTGTATAATAGAAAATAGTTTGGCAGACGGGAAGTTTTACAGGCTGGGAAAGAAAAGGAGAGATTCGACCGTGGTAATTAATAACTTTGTTAGATAGATAGATTGTAGAGGCTGCCCTGAGCGGGCCACATTTCGACCATAAGATGTACATTGTGATGCCTAAGGATAGGAGGATGTGAGTGGAGTGGAAGGACTTTTTGTGTATAGACTAGAAATTGGTAGGATATCTGGAATTCGTGAGAGAAACTGCAGAAAACCTTCTCAAGCATTGCCGGTTACTTCGTTCTTGTCTATACGCCGACAGTTAAGTTAATTAATCGCTGGGCCACTTGGACTGGTGATAACTTTGTTAGTAATTATCTTGGGTTCTAATCGGTTATAGAAATTCTGAAACTTCGAAATTAATTAGTAAACGATATGCTTAGTCTATAACCAAAAATTTAAAGATGTCTGTCGAAAAGTGGTTGCATAATGAACCTACCTGAAGTAAATGGGAGTATGTATCTATATTTAATAAAGTTTCAATAACAGAAAGGTGAAGGCCGGAAAAAAAAAGTTATTCTCTTAAATAAAAAGTTTTCAGTTTTTTAATTAAAATGAAGAATTATGAAAAATATTTTTTTATTAATTGAAGTGTCATAATCATAATGTGTTTTAAAAATGATTAAAGATATAAATTAGTTTTAAACATTTTACAATTTGTTATTCTATAACAATAATAAACTATTGTAATTTAACCTCCCTCTCACAATTTGAGGATTCTTAACGATGATAAATGAATAGAAAAATTTTCGTCGGTACTTCGTAAACTATGAATCCGTGGATCTTTCTCAAAAATTATCAAACCTATTTTGATGAAAATGGGTTGCCTACTTGTGGGCATCTTAAGTGAAGCATGACTATGGTCCTAATATCATGGTGATGCCGATTAAACTATTTAAAGGTAGTAGAAAAAGAGAGCATAAAATTGTACAAAGTAACCCCATTAAGAAAACTTTTATCTAAATTGAAGAGATAATTGTCGAGATAAACGATTATTGTTTTTAGTTAAGTTTTTATAAAGATAAGCTGAAAAAATTTTCTTATACGATATAGTGCCAACTTGTGTAAAGATTGAGTTATGGTTTTAGTTTTTTACCAGCCCGAATCAATTTATTTTAAAATTCTAAAGATGAACACCAAATAATTTTCATACGGGAGGTCCGTATTTAATATAATAATAAACTCATGTGTCTATCATTTACAGCGTGTTTATTTTTATTTTAACTTTATGTATTTTACGGGTGTTGTGATATCGTTTATCTTATATCTGTAATAACATTTTTAAATGTTATCCAGAAATTACTTCATCTACTGAAATAAACTTAGTTTAATCTCGAACACACACCTAGTCACTTGACCTCCAATGTCATGATCGATCAATCGTCTAATTATTCTGGTTTTTTTTATATGAACCATGGGGATTTATTTATAATGCTTTATATTTAGGATACGATAACTTTATTTATGAGAACAAATGACTCCAAATTAAATTGAATTTTAGATTGATATGCGATTACCGATTTTTGATTTGATAATGATCATTCTTAAACAGAATAATCATTTATAGTCTTGCCATTTTTTTTAATGTTTTCAAAATATGCTAAATATTCTAGAATTTGCCATAAATATTATAGAGTTTGCCATAATGTAGTCCAAATGTGGTTAAATTTTTGAGTGAACCAAAATTCTTAAGTAATCTTCGAACATCCCTTAACAAAATCCTGACGAGGAACTACAGATTATTTCATAGTAAAGCTTTGTTTTTTATTTGTCAAATATTAAGCATATTTTGAAAGCATTGTAAAAACAATTTACCTCCGAATAGTTTCCGGCTCTCATACGCCATCTCGTGCTCGACTATTATAAACTAATTTAAGAAAACATTAACTAAATCTTAAATTTGTTTTTCATAACTTTGAAGACCAAAATATGAACTCGACGGTCATGCTATTTTGCGTATTCTATTTTAACCATCAAAATGTTTTTTTGTTTCTCATTCTCCATAAAAAAAAATATCCAACACAATAAACATTGTAAACAAACATTATAATTATCATTTATTAAAAAATTTTGTATATTATAATTATAATAATCATACTGAAATGTCTCACATTTGAAGAATGTTTAAAATGAAAAATGAATCAAGTGAACACATCATGTACAAAGTTCACACAGAAGAGTAGTAGGACATTTACACAGCAATATTCATACAGAATTACAGAACCATTTATATTGTCATTTTATCCTTCTTACCCGAATGGATTCAAGCGTCTTCATAATGAAAGAAAGCACGCAAGTCTTGGCTGATACATTCTCAAGTCTGGCATTCAAGTATCATAGAATCTAGTTTCCACGTGTTAAAAATATCAAAAGTAACGAAAAAACGTCCGACCAACACATTTCATAATTTTGCCTTCTCAATTCATACAGTTTGGAATTTTAGCACTATGGGTCTGATATCTTGAAAACCGTCAGTCGTATCACATTTTAACCAACGCCATCGTTTTGGCTAGGTCCAAATTAGCTTAAAACCAAGTTTTTATCAAAATCGGGGACATAAAATTTTCCTCCAATTTTAGCGAATTTTTTAAGGGGTACCCCTTAGAAAAATGTGAATAAAAGTTTTGTTCTCGATTTTAATAATAATCATTTTCTAGGCTAATTTTGACCCAAACAGTACGAAAATCAGGTTCATTTTAACGTCCGTCAAACACATTTCATAATTTTGCCTTCTCAATTCATACAGTTTGGAATTTTAGCACTATGGGTCTGATACCTTGATAACCGTCAATCGTATCATATTTTAACCAACGCCATCGTTTTGGCTAGGTCCAAATTCGCTTAAAACCAAGTTTTTATCAAAATCGGGGACATAAAATTTTCCTCAAATTTTAGCAATTTTTTTAAGGGGTACCCCTTGGAAAAAATGTAAAAAAAGTGAATAAAAGTTTTGTTCTCGATTTTAATAATAATCATTTTCTAGGCTAATTTTGACCCAAACAGTACGAAAATCAGGTTCTTTTTAACGTCCGTCAAACACATTTCATAATTTTGCCTTCTCAATTCATACAGTTTGGAATTTTAGCACTATGGGTCTGATACCTTGAAAACCGTCAATCGTATCATATTTTAACCAACGCCATCGTTTTGGCTAGGTCCAAATTCGCTTAAAACCAAGTTTTTATCAAAATCGGGGACATAAAATTTTCCTCAAATTTTAGCAATTTTTTTAAGGCGTACCCCTTGAAAAAAATGTGAAAAAAGTGAATAAAAGTTTTGTTCTCGATTTTAATAATAATCATTTTCTAGGGTAATTTTGACCCAAACAGTACGAAAATCAGGTTCTTTTTAACGCCCGTCAAACACATTTCATAATTTTGCCTTCTCAATTCATACAGTTTGGAATTTTAGCACTATGGGTCTGATACCTTGAAAACCGTCAATCGTATCGTATTTTCAGATGTTGTTGATCGTTTCAACTGTATGTAAATATTAAACTTTTTAATTTCGTGGTTAAAATTGTTAAAATAGGTATTATGATACTTATTCCCAAATCTATGCACATGATATAAGTCTACGCTTCCTTATACGTAAGGAAGTATCAATAGAATTCTAGCTGAATAATAAATAAATTGCTTCTGCTAAATTGCTAGTATACAGATAAGAAACGATAATTAAAAAAAAAAAAAAACAGCCTCATAAAGAGTATCATATCAATCTTGTCCAGTTTAAATCAACATGAAAATGAATGACAGGTGTGTCATTCATTTTCTCTTATAGATTAACACAATAATCCGCATCTATCTCCGCAATCCGAGGAGATAAATTCGTATTGATGAAATAACTTTTCTATTTCAACTACTTTTCTTCTTATTATTTACATATTCTAGATTTGTTTGCATATCTCTAATCTCCATTGTTTTATGGTGCTAGAGAAGTCAAAAGTACATACACTTGACCCGTGTCAACTGACTGACTCCCATATATTCATCCTTGACTGTATGTATAATGAATGAATGGTATACAATATATAAAATCACTCATATATACTTTTGCTGCCTTGTACAACAGTTTTGATATTATATAATATACAGTTGAAATTCAGATTAGAGAATACAAAACTAAATTAATTAATATGAGTTGTTAAGTGTTGTAAGATTTTAATTAAAATATTTTGTGTTCTGATCATGTTAGTAAAATTACAATTAACAATTCCAATTTAAATTTATTGTATAATTGACTTGTCGTCGTTGTTGTGTGTTATATTTTGTATGTTCTTCTTGGTGTTATTCAACGTACTCCTTCATCATCATCATATCCATTGCTACTTTATTCTCAATGGTTCGTTTCAGCTTACTTATGCGTCTATATGTTGTGGATTTGGCTTTTCCGATGGCTGGCTGTTCGTAACTGGTGTTCTTTCTACATTAGAGTACCTTCTACATATTATCAATTAAACATATTTGTATATGTTAATATCTCTTACACATTCTAAAAACAATAGAAAATATCCATACTAATGTTATAAAAAAAGAAATTCTATCTTATGTTTTCATGTCTAAATCGCTGATTTTATTGAAATTTAGATAGTGAAATGAGGTATGAGACAAAGTTATGCGTATATAGTATTCGAAAAATCCTCGCAAACAAAGTCGCGGGTACAGTTAAATATAATAAGCGTATCACTAGTCAGAGATTTCAAAACCATACCGAGGACGAAAATATGTTTTTTGTTAGACGATAATATTTTGATCAATTTTCGACCACAGACAGAAAATAACTAAATGATTTATTTTCAAATTAAGAAATCCATTTAAATTGGTAGGTTTTAGAGAAATCTCCAAATTAACATTTATATTTCTGGTATGATGTGGTGGGTTCTAGGCAATTAGTATTTCGACAGAACTTACATTCACATTAACGCTTTCTTTTCTGGCGTTTTTAAAGGCTAACATTTTCTTCAATGAGAATATATTTCAGTCACATCACATCAGTTTTCAAAATGAAAATACACTAAATTAGCAACACAAAATTTTATTTTTCATTAAAACGCTGGCTTTCTTCTTGTAGAGAGTCATCACACGATCCCCCTTGCAACAGAAATCTGCAAGCATGGTTGGTTCCTATATAACCGGATAACGCCTCTCAATTAAGTTAATATTAACATAAACGCGTACCATTTTTTATATTTTAGATTAATGTAAATATTATGACGACCTTTACACACAAGAAAAAATTATGACTACCCTTATATGACTACCCTCAAATAAGAGTTGGGGAGAGTAAATGAAACAAAACACTAGGTATCTACAAGTATGTTATGAGATGTGATACTAAAAGAAAACCTTGTTTTCTTTCGTATACTAGATGTACCTAATACGAATCACAGTTCGATATATTAGTCAATTTTTTAGTGTTGTATAGTGCGTGTATTAAGAGATCTGGTTAAAATTTTGAAATTAATAAACGTGATTAATATTAAAAATATAAACATCATTGCAGGAAGATCTTGTAGGAATATACCAAGATATCCTGATATATTCGACCTAAACCCTCACAGAAATATTGAATAAATAAATATTTATAGACTTTAAATTAATGTTTAATTTAACATCGAAATTTAATAGTAATTTATGAGTTTGTTAATATCTACAAGGTAATTCAGGGACATCGAGACATCGAGTCAATAGAATCGAGTATGTACTCGATGTCCCTGAGTTACCTTGTAGCTACCAACAAATTCATAAAATTAATTTGTCTTAAATTTAATAACAATGTCTTGTATTTTTCAAAATTAGAACTTTATTGTGCCAATATTTTAAAAACTCTCTGTATAAACTTACGATTACGGTTAGTGTTTTGTTGAAAAAGTTTTTGAATACAGCTTAGAGCTACTAACAGTAATGAATGTACCGAGGTATATTGCATATAACAAAACATAAATATATGTATATAGTATATATACCTACGTATACAAATAAATGCATGATGATTTTAATAAGTAAGTATACCTAGTACCTATAGCAGCTTTGGCTATAAGTGTGTGTAGTATATAGTTGTATAGTTTTATAGTTAATTCCAAACAAGAAAACTTTTCCGCGTTAATTTATATACATGTATAAACATTCAAATTAAATTTTATTTAACAATACCATCATCATTTAATTAAATTTTACAAATGGAATAAGAAAAATTATTAAATTAATTTAATAATGGTCGTGTTCTCATCAGCGATTCTCCCATGTTCATTATTATTTTTTTATCTTTTTTTTTTCTGATTTAACAATCAAGTAGCATCATTGTTATTGGATGACTCTGGTTTTTGTTTTGTTTTTTCAATTAGTTAATTTTGTTTAAACATGTTAGTTCATTTACTGTAGCCAATTTGTATACATTTTAGCGCATAGGCGGACATGTAGTGTTTTTATTCTCTTTTTTAGGTTTTCGTCGGTTTGTCATTACTGGCGTGTGATCAAAAACTATACAGACTGTGTTGGACAGCTTTTCCTATAGTAAATCAATGTTAAATATTATTTATTACTAGCTGTCCGTCTGGTACTGTATGAAGTCAGTCAGTACACATATAAATGAAGTCAGTCAGTTATCTCACAGCTATACTGTATGCGTATGGTTGTTTGTTTGCCATTAAAGAATGGGGATTTTGTGATGCACACAATGCACATACTAAAGTGTACTTTCATCATATGTGTACTGACTGACTTCATACAGTACCAGACGGACAGCTAGTAATAAATAATATTTAACATTGATTTACTATAGGAAAAGCTGTCCAACACAGTCTGTATATCAATGAACATATTACTTTGGTGTATACTTAAACGTCACAATACAATACTTATGTCAAATTCCATTAAGCTTACTTAATACATAGTATGAAAGAACTGGCGTATACTATATAGACAAACATGTCATTGAATGTTAATTTTTTCATATCAATAATAAATATTAATTCAATTTCAATTTTATTATTTAACATATCGTGTTTTCCTATTGTTGTGGAAACTATGAAGCGAGCAAAACGGTACCAGGTAGACAATAAAAATATTATTTTTTAAACGAAATGGTTTTATATATTTGAAAACAACCTTTTTCGTATATGAAAGTACGTATATTAGCCGTTTTCCAGATATTATACGTTGTTAATTTTATTTCTTTGACACTGTATAATGAGGCTAAATATTTGAAAGTGATACAAAAAATATATACTTTAAAATAATGAAATATATTTTATAAAGTGTATACTATGAAATTTATTATTAACTTTCAGGCTCCTTTTCCTTTACCCTATGATTAAACCCAATATATGTTAAACTTGTACTAACAATTTCTCAGTAATGGAACATAGTAATTTTTATAAACTGTTTAGATTGTTTACATAGAAACGGTACCAGAAAGTAAACTTCTTATCATATTATAAAATTCTATAAACTATCAAAATGTCCAAATACTTTAGCATACAAATCGGTCATGTGTTGGAGCACTCGCCCAATGTAGGGTTCTGCAGTCAAAACGGCTTTATTCGAACTTGAAGATGTTTTCATTAAGATTTAAAATGGTATTTCTATGCAGTTTTTAGAGATTTATTTCAACATGTCATAGGTTGATAGACCAACTATTACCCTTAAACTAGGCTGTAATAGTCTGCCTTTTAATTGCGATATATTTAAACTATTGTGAATTTTTTCAAAAACAGTGATTTTGCTGATAGCAGACAGGTCCAGAAACTCTAGCAAAAATAACCTCTTTAAAAGATAATATTTCGTAAACGAATACCTGTATCGAAAAAATATTTAATGACATACACCCAATACATTTGGCTTTATTCATTCATATAGGAAGTCAAATTTTAGCCTTTTATAGCACTAATAGTTTTCGAGTAAAACAGCTGTGGAAAACTGAGGGATAGACGTTTATGATGAAACTGTACAAGTTGTGGGTTGAATACCGAACCCTAAAAATGATGTTTGATTATTAAATTATTTACAAAAACAAATAAATAATTAAATATTCAAATTTTATCGATATTTTAAATTAATGTATACAATTTTTTTTAAATGTTTTATCACCTTTTAAAATTTTATAAAGGTGGATAGTTCATTGTTCATATTAAGTACATTTTCATAATATGTATAAAGCATATTTCAGTACACACACACACACATTCATTTAATAGGCCAATTAATTTACCTAATTTTAATACATAGGTAATAAATATTAAATTATAATATACAATAAATTAACATTATTATTATAAACAAATAACTACATAATAAATATCAATAAATAGTAAGAATATATTTATTTAGTGGAAGAACGAATTCGAAATTAATACAAAATACATACAAAAAATGGTATATATTACAAATTCTTTGCGCTTTTCAATCCTTCAAAGGAAACCTGTCAAAGTAAAACAGAAACGAATCGAAGAACGAAATGCAAAACTTCGAAATCCTTCTAATAGTTCGTGTTCATTTTGTGTATGTTTTCGTGCTGCAAGTCCAAAAGCCAGCTTCAGATTATTGTTGTATGTAGAATGCACTATTTGAATCTGTTTTGTTCTTCCAAACTCATTTTGTATAACGTAATAATCATAAAAATTATATCGTTTATATTTAACAATTTATTATATTGGTGTAGGGTATGAACTACTGTTTATATGGTGGTTTTATCATCACTAGTTACGATTATATAATATACATTCGCCAATAAATCATATAATTTATGGTTTAATGAAAATTATTATTGTTTATTATGATTATACTTACTATTTTTAAACGTCGTCCGTTAATATGCTTAATATTGGAGTTTGATTACTTAACAGATCGTTGTGTCCTGAGTTGGCAAATTTTTTAACACGCTTTTATTAGCTTGATCACAAAAAACCTTACAAAGCACTTTTCACGCTTTTCCAATTGTATCTATTTTATACTTTCTAAATGTCTGCAATTTTAAGGATAAATGACATCAATTAGAAGAATTTATTATTGAATTAAAAACTATGCCACAAATTACAAAATTGGTGGAAGCGCTCGTTATATTTCAGGAATTCGAAAATAATACACATACGATTTATTTTAAACTAGCTTTTATTTGTTTATTTGTGTATACTTTCGCGTCAACATAACGATGTTTGTCCAAATTCCTTTTGGTTACGTATGACAAACTGTAGAAGACTTTAGCGTATACTCCGACAAATTTCATTGTCATTGAAAATTTAATTAAATTAAATACTGATATTAAAAAAAATTAACTTGTCAACCAGGAATCGAACCTCGGGCCTCTGGATAACTAGTCCAGTATGCTTCCGCTACACCAAAGACGATTGTGACGTAGTAGCCAACTTTTTTATATTCTAATTTTTTTATTTATTTAGACAGTATTACTATCTATTCATTCGATCTATTTATTTTAATATTTGTTTATTTGTGTATACTTTCGCGTCAACATAACGATGTTTGTCCAAATTCCTTTCGGTTATGTATTTAATGAACTAGCTTTTATTTTTTTCCGGGGTATTTTATGTTATAGATTATTTATTTTTTGACTAAAAAAAAAAAAACTTGTTTGAGGATTTCCCACCACTTCGATTACTTCAAATATGCATCAACACTTCCACCAAAATGATATTTCTGCGAAAAGTTTCTAATTCCATCTAGTTAGAAAGATATTACATATACTATACTGTATCGTCACGTGACTTACATATGTGTGGAAAATTCCAAAACTCTTGCTCAATTAGATGTAGGCAAAATTATAACGGTAAGATTTTGCCTCAACAAAATACAAACATACGAAGTTAAATTAAAGCTTGTTAAAAATAAATAAAACATGCAAATAAGATAAATGATAATTGGTAGGAAATGTGTAAGAGAGAATAAAAGTATTATGGTAAAAAAAAAGTTTAAAAAAAAGCTTAAAAAAACATATTGTCATTACGAATACAAGCTACAAAGTTATAGGCATTTCCTATTAAGATAAGATCTTTGTGGCCATAGAAACTTCTGAAAGTAAAAATTCTTTAATTAATAAGATTATATAATTTTTTATATTTTCAAATAAAATAAGAAATTTAAAATTATAATTACTTTTTCAGGTCATTTAAAATTTTATTGATATTGCAGGAGAAAAGAATAAGATGAAAAAAATAAGTTGAGAAGAAAATAACTTTATAATGATTAACGTTATTTCTTGTTATTTTCTGTGATCTTTTAATAATCGTTTAAGTTGTTTAAAGCAATTCTTTAATTCACATACACATCTACCTTGACTCTATTATACCTACCGTAAATGTTTGTAATGTAAACATAACTTTAATTTAAATTTAAATTATGAAATCCTTGTTATCTAACTATTAATTTTAAATAGGAATTATATTACATAATAAGTTTCGAAGAAAGTCAACTGTTTTAACTCTCTATTTAATATCTATCTCGGATTGATAACGAATATTTATATCATGTAGGTTGTTTTGTCATTCAAAAATCCTCTTAAATTTTCCTCAAATAAAAAACACATTTTGATATTCCAATGGATAATTAATATTATACATTTGAGTTTAAGGTCCATTGTGATGCCTAAGGATCGGAGAATGTGAGTGTAGTGGAACGAAGTTTTGTGTATAGATTAGGAATTGGTAGGATATGCGGCTGCTACCGACTATGAAAGGAACTATGCCGATATTCATCTGGAGTTCGTGAAGGAAACTGCAGATAACCTTCTCAAGCATAGCCGGTTACTTCGTTCTTGTCCATACGCCGACACTTTAGTCAATTAATCGCCCTCTTTTTACATTTGAGTTTACTAAAGTTAAATAAGTGAGAGAAAAATCGATTGTTTGGTTTGAGAGGTTATGAATTGGAATTTTTCTCAATGAGGATCATCATGGTGGTTATTTACAGTTTTATCTTAATAAAGAACTCGAAGTAATTCGGGATTCAAATCTGAAAGTATTTTGTAGCACAGGAAAGTTCGACCACCAATATAATGAGCTAATAGACGTTTACACGCCAAAAGGAATATTTTCTTAATGAAACGTCCGTACACATAATTTTATGAGCAAATACATTTTGAAGTTGTCAAATATAAAATATTTATTTATTATACCCAATGTAAATATGCAAGGTATATTAAGTTTGATATGTGTTCATAAAGTCGCCTAATTCGGTCATTTCCGCATGTCCACCCGTCTGTCTGCTCGTCTGTCCGTCCGTTCGTGATCCCGATAACTCGCAAGAAAGAAAAGAGATAACGAAATTTTTGTGTGTATTTTGGAGCAAAAAAGTAAGGTCAAGTTCGTTAATGGGTAAAATCGGACCATGTTTGGGCAAAATGGGCAAAACTGCCTATCTTTGAAACCGTAAGAGATATAACAAAAATTTAAATACAAAAAATCTTCTTTGTAAAACAACTATTGTTTGAAAATTTTTCCATAAACTCAATATTCAAACTGGGTATTCAAACAATTAACTCGTATAATTTTTCGTATGTTTTATTAGAATATATGGTCCAACTGTAAATCCCTTTTCTAATGGCATTCTGATTCCACGCTTTAAGAAGTAGGCCAAAAATACTATCTTATCATCTATTAATCTATTCTAATTAATTAATACTATATAATCTATTCTAATTAATTTCACCCAAAAGGCAATCAAATATAATAATATTAATTCTCTGATATTATATAATTGACTTATATATAACTTGAACAATATAAATAATGCTTACCTAAAATTTAAGAGCATATATATATATTATTATTTTTATATATATAACTTTTAATACCATTGTGTTTAACTATAAAATTATATATATAGTTTAAAAATAAAATGTTTTAGATAATTTAAATAGATTTGCTGGCGTACTTTGGGGCGAATAGGTTAAATAAATAACATAACATAGTAATAAGGAGGAAGCAACTTTTGTTAAAATAAATAACTATTAAGTAAAACAAATGAATGGCTTCACTGGGTATATAACAAGGTTTTATAAATCCTAAAACTACTCTCTCAAAATGATAATAATATATCATTGGAAATTTTCGTTGAATGAAAATTAGAACACTTCTCCCCGTTGCTTGCACTTTAGTGTAAATAAATTGCTTATGGTTTATATATTATTAAGAGTTGTTTCAAGTACAATTTAATAGTTTATATCTATACAGAAAGTTTATGATGTATTCAAGGATGAATTATATATTTAGAATTTAAATGATTTAAATCGATTTCGTGACAAGTCGTAAATATGTATTTTTATCTGTGGTATTGCAAGTATATATTCATGCAAATAGACTGAAAAAACTTGCTGTAGAATCCAAAACTCTTGGCAACGCTGAAATTCAAAGACTGTTTATGTAAAACTTCAGGAGAAATTTGTTGTAATGACCTTATGATTCTATCGTATGAATTGTCAATACTATCGTATAAAAAACACCCTAGTCACCTCCATTGGAAAATTTCTCAGTTCATGTGACATATCTAGTAGTGACCCAAATAACCCATGCGAATGCAGCGAACGACCTGGAAAATATGGTTTGAAAGATCGCGGTACATCTATTCGGAAATTCTAACCCAAACAGATTCAAAATCTGTTTCTACCTGAACAAAAATTGACAACGGCTAAGGAACATCTCTGTGAGTATTTATAAACAGATTGAAACAGTAGCTTCTACGAGAACCTGAAAGAAATTCCGGAAACCTTTGCTGTTAGGCTGTAGCCATCTGACACACAAGATCTTGTCTGAATAGGTCTGCTCCTGATTGGGATCTTTCAGGTCGCAGTGTGATCTCTGCCATTATTCCTGCTTATGGTATATCATAAATTATAAATGATTTAGTGCTGAACAATTCACGAACATTTTACCTTGAATGATCTCGAAGCTCATAATGTTTATTAGCAGTTTCAAGCATTAATATTTAATGCTGTACAATTACATTTGTGGACTTGTGCAGAAAATATATATATATAACAATAATAGAATTGTCGATAAATATTATATCTACTTTATCTTTATTATCTCTAATTCCATTATTATGTTTTGTAAATTAGTTGTTGGCTCTCTGTAACATTATTACTTTTAATATTTCATTTATATATTTTTGGAGTCGGTACTTTAATTCCCATTTTATATAATCTTCTTAGTTACCTGCATGTACATGTATGTATTCATATGTATATGTTCAATTAGTCAAGTGCAGGTCGGTCTGTATATGGGTAATAATTATTAACTTAATTAATTAATTGCTTCATTAATTATAATTATATTATTATTACAATTAGTGTGAATTATGGTCAATTTATTCTATAAGTAACTACTTACCGTGTATACAAACTATTAACTTGATAAAATAACTCGATAATCGTTTTATGCAGGACTGAAATTATTAAACTTCAAAAAAATTTAACTTGCTCCAAAAATCGAACTTAAGGATGTTTCAGCATACTATCACTTTTCGACAGATTTTGCTCATTTTTTTCACATGCTAAAAATAATGTTTTCTAATAAATCCCAAAGTTTCATAATTTTAGAACGCGAAATAATTAATATCAAGGTTGTCATTCTCTCTCACTCTCTCTCATTAGAAGCATGCAAAACTTCATGCCCACTCAACTATTGTATTAGAAAAAATACTAGACAGAATTTTAAAAAAAACTAGAAGAGTAATGCTAAATATTTATTATTTAATTTTTTTTTTTAAATAGTGTGCTACCGTTTTGTTTTAGAAATATGAAAGTTTAAATTTATTTATTTTCTTCAACATAACATTATTTTGTATATGTAAACAGTGTATTTGTCTATGTATTGTATATGTGTGTTTATGTATTTGTGCTATAATAAAATCAAACCGGTTTGTTGTACTGATTGCATAACACAGTGCTGGAACGTCCTAAAAAAATAATTTTATGGCATGATCCTTCTTCTTCACTCACTTTGGGTGTCACAACTCGTTTTGCATTTAAGTAAGTACGTAACACAAACACACGGACTGAAAGCAGTTCACTCGTGGCAGTCAAAGCAACACGTATAAAATACAGTCTAATAGACTTAAATAGTTATACCAATAAAACATATCTAGTATAGCATATATATTGTAACTTTTATGATACTATGCAAGACTTGTGTTGATTATTCATTATTTGTGGCTTTACTGTTAAATAAATATAAATTATCACCTTAAAATATTAATATCCTTTTACTTTACAAGATATTTGTTTTTATATTCCTGTTCTATAAAAATATAGGATATGCAACCGTTAACGAATACCGTGCTTGTTAATAATCTCAAGTTTGTCTGGGAATATCTCGCTTCACAATCAGTCTAAAAATGAACAAGTAACACTAACAACTAATTAAAGTTAATTGCTTAAATACCCGATATATACTGATTTTATATTTTTATACAAAAGTTGTTTATGTTTAAGAAAGGAACATTTTTTGCCTTTAAATTTGTGTTCTATCTCTTACTCTTTCAAATACAGATTGTTTGGCCCAGTTTGCCCAAATATGATCCGATTTTTTCCATTCCACTTGACCTTACTTTTTGGCGTATGTGTGTAGAACATCTTTTTTCTTGCTATCTTTTTTCGTTTTTGAGCTATCGTGTTCACAGGCGGACACGATAGCTCTTAGGTTATTTTATGAATCCCTGTATGAAAATTTGTTTTCTACAATCAATATTTCCAACCCTTATAAAGTGTAAGAAATTAAATAAAGAACTTCGAGCTTATTGCCATATTTTAATATCTTCAAATTCTTAAGAAAATTTAATTTCTATGAAAATTCTCAATGAACTACCTCAAAAATTATTACTAGTTTAATTTTAATTCTTTTTTAAGATATGATAACATGTTTTTGGCACATATTTATTTAGTATATGATGCATTAAATAAGTTTATTATAATAGTTTTATTTATGTTGAGCATATTGTATGGTAAAAAATCAACAAAAATAATATAAATAACAATATATTATTTATAACAATACAAGCTCTCTAGACTTTAAGTAAATTCAGTTTTAGTAAATATTGTAATGTACAATATGTATCAGTCAGAATCGAAAAAAGAAACCCAATATATAAAATTTGAAACAAAATGCAGGACTGCAGGACATAATTTCTTCGACGTAAGAAATCATTTTCTTTAATTTGATATTTCCACGGTTATTTAACTGAGCACGTATCGATGAAAACCCGAGTATTGTGGTCTGATTCCCATTGTTAATGAATGTTATCTAACTAGTAGTACCTATTTAAACAATAGTGTGAAAACAAAAATTATAAATTTTTTTTGAATCTTTATATACATACCCTAAAGAGTTCCTCTGTAGTTAAATGGTTTTTTTTTTTATATGAAAACATTTATAGCAAGACTTTACAAGATTTTATGGGGAGTCAAATGAAATTTCAGATTAAACAGTGTTACGTTTTTTTGTAACGATCGGTTATATGTCTGTCGGTAATCATTGATATTGTTTAGATAGGAGATATACATTCGTGTTTGTCAACCAATCATATTGCTTGACCAATCATATTGCTCACATTAAATACGACATTAACCTTTATTTTTTCGCATTCCAGATTCCAATACTTTTGTATAATATTTATTCTGTATTTATGCAGTGTCAAAATCTTTTTATGCAAATATTTAGGCGTAAGCCTTTAATTGAAATATTGTTGTTGCTAAACTGGTAAGTTTATAGCCCTTAAAATATTCATAAAAACTCTTAGGACATTTAACATTTAACAGTTGCAACTTCCTTCCAAAAAAATAATAGTTCTAGATTTGAACCCCTAGCCACCCCTTTTGAAAAATATATGGTTTTTCTTCTGGTAAGTATGAAGCTGTAAACTTTGAGCGAATGATGATTGGTCAAGCTTTTATGATCTATGATCCATACTTTTTAAATGCGAAACTTTGGTTCCTCCCACATTATGGTTTTTTTTTTGTCGAATAGCACCATTTTTATCTTTAGAATAGAAGATGAATATTGTTCAGTCATTTAGAGGTTGAGTCCTCATTTGATTTTGTTGTGTTTAATAATTGCACTACTGTTACACCTGGTAAAAACAACGAACAATAACAAATAATATACAACTGAGTAGCCGCAATACTACAGTTATTCTCAGAATGTGTTCACAAATAACAATTTTCTTTGTTTACGTTTGTTGTTTATTTCATAGCTTACTTCATACATATCTACAAGTTCATATATATTCGTTCATATATACAAAACCAATTTTACAATTTTTTTATATTAAATTTTTGTTGTTGTATTTTTTGAGCTAAGTGAAAACGGTTTGTGTAACAAATATGTGTTATATTATTATGATTCTATGTGGTCAAATATTAAGTTGGTTGCAAACAGACTAAACAAAAATATACGGACATGTGGGGCATATGTACAAACTGCATCATATGTTTTGTACACTTGGCCACAAAAGTTGATGGAAGTTTTTAAAATTTTACAATTGATTTGTGACTTATTTATTCGGTTTTCGAAAAAAAATTCCCGAATAAAAGTTGTTACTATATTTCTAATGAACAACTTTTATCCGAAGCATTTTTTCGAAAACCGAATCAATAAAGCACAAATCAACTATAAAATTAACATTAACTTTTGTGGTCCATAGTTGTACTGGATGGTGTATAATATAACAATGAAATCTTAATAAATTTTTAACAAGCGGTCAACATATTTTATATGACCTAGAAATATTGTATTGTGGGTATAATAAAATGTATACAATATTACCTATCCTTTACCACTTTATGCGGGACTAAAATTTGTTCGAGGGTATATTTTGTATTTAAAGAATGAGGGTTAGTTTTTTTTTGCCGTCTTGGTTTATATACATATACATATTACTGTGGTTTGCTCCCAACGGTATCGTTTAATTTGGAACTGACGAAAATAGGTTATCGTACTTACATCCAAGCCAGTGTACTATTATCGGCTGCATGTGAAGTGACGTTCCTTTTTTCATATTTTTGCAATCGATTTGTTGTGAATCCATTTTGTTTATAAAAAATTGTTCCGAATATATATCGTTCGTTTAAAAACTACTTTTGCTCTTAATATTTTTTCGGATTCAAATTGATCTAATTATAATCAAACAAAATTATTTAATTTGAATAATTTGTTTCCAATCCAATTAAACATTGATTTTTATTGAGGTCTCTGTCAGGGGACGGAGCTTATTATTTCCACCTACTAGCAGTAGTTGTTCACCAGAGTGCGACCATAAATCTTGTTGACCGATGGCTATGTCACGGGGGTTGGGCAGGAAACATCGACTACTACTAATACTAATTTATAATTTACCCACCAGAGAGCATATGCAACTGCTGGAGTTCCCAATACTGATAGATGTAATTCATTAAACCAACAATTTTTGGCTATCACACATAGGCAGGACAATACATCCTTGGCACAAAATAATTCGTTAATAGTTTAAAGAATTATGATTTCTTCGCTCAACTAAATCCATAAGAGTAAATATATTTTGAAGATAATATATATTTTCTTGGCTAAAGAAATTCTGTTCTTTTAGTGATAGAAGGAATATTTTCAAGATCCTTCACTGAGCTTCAGCTACAACTGTACGTGCTAATTGTGAAACTATATGTTAACAAAAAATTCAATATAAATTCATGGGAGTTCATGTTAATAAAACGAAATATGGCAGAAATGAAAACTCGAAACTCAAGAGCAATATCACATTTTGTAGAGTATTACTTATTGTAATTCGTACTAAGAAATACTTTATTTGGGGTTAAATTGTATTATGCAATTTCATATTCCTAAAATTTATTTTATATTATTTCAAATATTATTTCCAGAATGTTGAAAAATTATGTTCCACGGGTTTAAAAGGTGGCAAAACATTATTTCGACAACCAAATGTTACGACAACGACAAGATTACATGCTATACAGGCTACTAGTAAGGGTGGTGGGGCTCTTGACATGTCGATTGAACTACCACCTTCATAACATGGGTATCTCTCATGATTCCACTTGTAGGGCCTGTATGGAGGGCGATGAAACCGCCCTAATGATAAATGACGAATTTTTCAAAATTTTGTGATCCAGGCAGTAGCTTATTCTGCTTATTCTATAGAAAAATTAACGAATAATAAAAAGTCATAATAATTATTTGTATTTTACAATTATTCAAGATTTTCAAAATAAAAATTTATGTTTCAATATTCGTATCCATAATATATAATAATAATTAATTCGTAGGAAATAGGACTCGGAGAATAATTGAATTAATTTGAATAAATTGAACGATCCGTCATTTCCTCAGCAACTTATTTTTATAATTCAAATGTCTAACATAGAATGTCTTTCTCCATAGTTTTTATATGTTAGACATTTGAATTATAAAAATCAGTTGCTGAGGAAGTCATAAATAGATGGCGAAACGTTTATTTATTTAAATTAATTAATTTATTCTCCGAGTCCTATTTCCTACGAATTCATTATCACAATTTATTTTTAAATAAAAGTAAAATTTTGTAGAATTGTGTAAAAATCTATTTACTTCACTTCAATTGTTTTTAAGTTTGTATTATGTAATAACAAAACACTATTTTCTACAAGTACATAACAATCTCATTACAACAAATTTCGTCTGATTATATTACATTGTGTTAGTGGGATATACATTTCAAATACGATAGTGTTCGGTCATGCTAGTGCGATGTGCAAAGTTTCATGGTTTTTTTTTCTCATTCTGTAGATGAAATACAAAATTACCCTAACTTTGTATTATTATCATTTAATTGTTGAATACCCCCTTTTGTGTCCTTTATCTGGTACTTCCCTTCATTCCGTCGTGAACTAACTAACGTTAAACTATTTTTTCAATTTATTGCAATTGCTTTTAATACGACCAAAAAAATGGAACCAATTGTTAGTTGAATTTCTGCGTGTCGATTTTGGATGGATTGAAGAATTCAATTTTGAAAGATATGTGCGCTATTTTTTAACCTTTGTTCGCTAAAAGTTGATTTGGACAAATTATTTTTATAAATTTATTTCAATTTAGTTACAATTTAATACAATTTAATTTTTAATTTAGATAATATATATATTGAGTAGGCAAGTCATGGGCGCTCGAGTAACTGTAAACATCCCGTCAAATAGCTAGAGAGAGAACATCGATAAGGTATACCTCTATCTCATTAGCTTATTAGCTTATGCGATAGAGATACCTCATCGATTCTCTTTCTATCTCTATATACATTATCTCTATGGTCACATCTCGTGTTTGTACTTGTAAAAATAATAATAGGGAATATGCATGAAAATTTTTTTTCACTTGAATTGAAGCATGTTTACTTGACAAATATCAAGGTAAAATTACTTTTTAAATAACTTTAAAAATAAGCGAGATATGAATGATTGAAATTCCCGATTAGACAAAGAGGGTGACAGCCCTCTTAATATGTTATGTGACGTCATATTACACTTTCACCATTTAAAATACATGTAAAACTCCGTTTTTAGTATTTTAACAAGAGAGAGACAGATAATAATCTTTAAAAGCTTATAGCTTGCTTGATATTTGTCGGATTTTAATTTCGTTTTTAAATATTATTACAGTATTAACAGTATTTTCATATTCTGAAAATAAATGTGAAAAAAAATTTTCATGCATATTCCCTATTATTACTAGTCGGTTGAAATGTTTAATAAGAATGCGAAGTAAAAAAATAGAAGAGAAAAATATAAATCATTACCACCAAAATGATTTGCTGTTTTGTGATCAGTACATTTTTATAGATTAAAAATCTATAGAGATTCAACTAACTCGGCCACTAGGACTGGTACCATAAAGCTAAAATAAAAGTAGATAGTCACATTAACGTAACAAACTCGTTTTCATCAGACAATGTTTCAACTTTGAATATCCCAAAATTATTTTCCACACTCGTTGTGGAACTGTGTTATATGAAATCAATTTTCTTCTCACATACATATAGATAAATATGGGAGAATATCTGTCAATGTTTTATTTATGATGTGCGCTGACTGACATTTGGTAAAATCTGAACATGTTAAGATTACTTTCATGATTACTAAAAGCAATTATTATTACGATAGCATGTGACTAGATATGACGCTGTCTAAACAAAAAACAAATAAATAAATAAACAAAAAAAAAATTAGAAAATAGATATATATTTATTTAGTGTTGTTCTCTTATTATTGCAACTGTCTGTTATTTTACAAATATATACAACAACAAGAAGATCTGTATGTTATTACTAAAAGGATTATTTATAGTATTACTACTTAGGAGGTATAGTATAGTATAGCAGTATAGTCGTGTAGTATATTTTGTTGTATACCAATTACAAATTTATGTTATTTATTTAACAAAGATACAAAAATAATTGAGTTTTGTTTTTATTATTATTATTATTTAAGATTGTATTTGTGTGTGTGTGTGTTGTTTGTGTATTGTATGTATATTCAAGGTTTGATACTCTTGTATTATATATACTATAGAGTGTAGTTGTTTCGTCACTGTACCTCATAGCGTACAACGAACAACGTCTCAAATAATGCTTTACTTATAAATAAATAAAATACTATACGAAAACTAATGAAAAATTCATGATGAAACACAAACATCATCATAATCATCATACTATCTATCTATCATGGTATCATAAGACATTGTTGGTTTTTTTTTATCAGTGGCGTATTTTTAGGATTACCAACTCAAAATTTTAGAAAATCCGTAGATTGATCTGATCAGTCCGGAGATATTTACTGACGTATGTAATTACTAAAAAAAAATTCGATGAGGATATTTACAAAAATCAGACAAACTAAGTAGTTATTTGACTTGAAATGTTAATTTTCTTACATTTCATAAAACTCCTCACTTTTGTAACTATTTGTATAATTATTCATTTCTAAACAAAGATAACTAGTATATATTTTAAGTGTGAAAAAGGAAATGGAATTATAGTAAACAACATTTACTACAAGAATAATCAAAATTTTGAGAGACTGATTCGATTCAGATCTGTTCAATTTTATTGAACGGGAGTATACGTTTGCGCTAGCGTAAACATCCAGAATAACGCTCAGTAGCTCACTCTGTCATTTTTTGCTTGTCTAATCGTTTCACCGCTTTTCTATAAACCGATAAAGCAATAATGATCGTAGGTTCTTCATAGTTCTTGATAGAATTGAAACTGAAAGAACTGATTTCTATTGTTTAGACAGTTGTTTTGAAAATGATCATATAATAGACTGAAACATATGTCAACAATAATTAATAGTGGTTGAAATTTATGTAAAGTAAATTTTATTATATTATTTTTGCAAGAAATGATCAAATGCACCGACAATTTTAAGTTTTTTTAGTAAGTAGAAGACTTTTCTGAAAGAAGCCCCCGAATAATTGAATTTTTAAGGAATGCAATGAAAGAGACTTGCCTGTTTTTCCTGTGTACGCTACTGTATTCGTATCTTGTGCTTTCTTCATGTTAGTTATGTATTTACAATGTTTTCTACGTTTTACCCCGTTTGTTTATTGTACTTTTAATACTTTCGTGGAAGAGGTTCGTAACATCAAGTCTTAATAGTGTGCTATTTTTTTAATATATAAAACGAACGTTTTTCATTCATATTATTTTTGTTTCAAAAATATATTTATATTGTTTTAATTTCTATATATTAAATATTCTGTTGTGTGTCGTGATTTTTAAATAAATTTTTCATTTATTTATTATTTATTTATAGCTTTTGTTGTATTTATATTTTAGGATTATGATTTTCGCTTAATAAAAATATAAACAATATTTTTTAAAATAATAAATCAATCTCCAAATGTCATTCGGTATGTGCACAATTCCAATTATCTAATAAACTCTCGTAACTGTGAGGCTGCAGCCGACTATGATAGGAACTATGCCGATGTTCATCTGGAGTTCCTGAAGGAAACTGCAAAAACCCTTCTCAAGCATAGCCGGTTCTTTCGTTCTTGTCCATACGCCGATAGTTTAATCAATTTACCGCCCTTTTTTTTCTTAATAATTGACAAACTGCCGATGTCGGGATTTGAACCCACAACCCACAACTCCAAGTAGGAATACAGCGCAGACATAACGCCTTAGACCGCTCGACCACTTGGGCTGGTCTATCTATCTAACTATCAGGAATGCTTAAACTATTAATTCACCTTTTAATTTATTATGCTATAGCATGGATGCAGCAACGATACGGGAATGGGGTGGTTAATGCGAGGGCTTGCTTTCTGTGCTGTTTTGTGGGGAGAGTACATAAATTGAATCTGGTATTTTTATTTCTGGAGTCTAGTAAAATAAAGCTTCTCAAAATAACTTACCTGAAAATTTCTCTCTTATGATTACAAGATCTCTCTCATGACTATTACATTCATACACTCCCGTTCATAAAAATGGAACCAGTAAGTCACATTTTAATCATATATATTACTAAATATATGTATAATATTATATATAGTAACACCTGGTTCAATTTTTATGAACGGGAGTGTACATATTTTGACATTTTACTAATCTTTGTTCTTTTTTTCAGGTAATTTTCATTACATCTTGGTGAATCTTATGGTGTTTACTTCATTGTGGTATGTCCGGTTATCATCAATTATTGAAATATTTCATTTTTATAATACCTACCTTATATTATTGATACGCAGTTCTCTAGGAAAAATAACTTTTTGTTGATTTTATTGTGAAGTATGGTCAAGTTATTACAATTTATTTTTATACAGATGGCATTCCAATTGGATATTATGCAAGCACGATTTCATTCATGTTTTTAAAATCTTCAAAATACATAAATTAATAGGAAAGTCACAATTGAATAAAAAAGTCTATCAATAAAAAGTTCGAAAGTTTTTAAAAATTTATTATTGAAACGCGCATAAAATGGCAGTGTTATATGTGTATCTGACCAACAACCTACACTTGTACAGAGTGTCTAATTTTAAACAATACAACTGAATATTTCTTCAAGGAATCGTTTTTGGATAGAATGGATAATTATTAACCAAAATAGACTTTTTACCCAGTTTTAATGTTCGTTTTTCCTCATCTATCCGATTCTGTCAAAAAATATGGTTTCCTATTTTCAAAAACGTAGGTTTCTTCGACCTTATGACCCATTGTGCTCCCCCTTCCACTTCAGTCTGACGAGATTCGCTTCTTTCATATCATAATAGCCATTAGCTTGCTGAGCAGGTCTTCCTGAAGGTTCTGTGTAGATACCCGCCTATGAACAAAGAAACTTTTATTCGAGTCTTTTTTGCCAAAAACGCTTCATTGAAGTAATATCAAGGTGCATTGTTGAAACAAGTCACCCTGTACACACACTGCTTTTCAAATATCCAAAAGTTACTAAAATTTCTCAGATTTTTATTAGGTATAAAACTTAGCAAACCTCGGGCCTCTGGATATCTATTCCAGCGTGCCTACCGCTACACCAAAGACGGCTCTGACGTAAGAGCCAACTTTTTCCTATCATTCTTATTTTTATTTTGACAGTATTATTTCTGTCGAATTTATTATTCATATAATTATTTGTGTATACTTAAGCGTTCAACAATACAATGTTTGTCCAAATTCCATTTCGGTTACGTAAGACAAATTGTAGAAGACTAGCGTATACTTTATATACAATTGTCATTGAATTGTTGTAGCGGTAAGCACGCTGGCCTAGATATCCAGATGCCCGAGGTTCGAATCCTGGTTGATGAGTTATATTTTGCATATCAGTAAAGTATACGCTAGTCTTCTGGAATTTGTCTTATGTAACCTACATGGAATTTGGACAAACATTGTTTTGTTAACGGCTTAAGCATACACAAATAAATAAATGGAATTAGAAAATCTTTTATATTTGGAATGGTTAAAAGTATTATACAGGCTAAAGAAGATTTGGAATTGTATCAATAAAAAAACTAAACTATGTTTTATTATTATCCGGAAATATCCATAAGTTGACACGTACAAAATAACAAAAAAGATAGTTCCTCCAACAATACTAATAATGTCTTGAATTACATCCATAAACTACAAAAGGTAGAAAATTTCGGATGAAATCGAAAAATATATTATTCCGTCATCATATAATGAATAAATGATTGTGTAATGTTAATTCACACAACACACAGGGATAGATAGAGGACAGGGATAGATAGATCTTTTTCACATAGAACACAACATATGTGATACTTTTTTTTGATACATCCGTCATCACAAACTCTGATTGTAGATATCAAAAGAGAGGGAAAAAAATGAAATGGTATACCAACCATTTCGTTTTTAGTGTAATAACCTATATGGATATATAAATAAAAAAAAGGTCAATTGCCTTATGTAACGTATTTTTCACTAGTTTGTACGATTAAGGATTCCGTAATCGTAGAATTATGTTTCAAAAATTTCTTTTTTTTTTTGTCAAACCGTAATTGAGAGGTATTTTTTGTACGACATTTATCGACTTTATTATGCGGAGTTTCATTATGATAACAAAATCGATGTTTCAAAAACGAGATTGTGTTATAAAATTTTACATTTTGTTGGTCAAGGCTTTTCAAAACCAAGGCGATGTCAGACGGACGTATATATGGGAAATGTTTAGGGGTACCCCACACTGCCTGCCCCCTTTAATCTATCTTAAAAACGCTAATATTCACCGAATGTCCACTCATTGTTTGACTTCAACTTAATTGCATTTGATAGGGATGATATGTGCTTATGTAATTTTCAATTGATTGATTTTATTGGTATTTCGAACTCTGTTTTTTTAATGGCGTTAAGACACTGGCGAAAACTAGCATACATTAGTGCGTTACTGGGTCTATATCTGCGCCCCCACGTGAATTCGATAGATATTTTCGTGGGCGTCGATATGATGGATTTCAAAGGGATAGAAGGACCAAGTTTTATATATATATATATATATATATATAGAGAGAGAGAGATATAACGATAATATGCAAGCAAAGCTGCGATTATATGCTAGTATTAAATAATTTTAATGGCTTTTCGTCAAGTAACCACCCATTCAAAACAAATATAGCTATAGTTATTATAAAAAAGTTCTATAATTTCATTTTCTTAACAATTAAGAACCATTACCATTCGGAAAGTCATACTTCACCGAAATTTATATATATATATATATATTTGCTACTACGTCTTTGTGATATGAAAAATATGAAATGTGATATCGAAACAGAAATGAATACGACAGCGGAATGTGGTTATGATAGGCATCATCATTGCAAAGCACGACAATGTCATTTAATATTCTTTTCATCTCAAACGTCTGAGTTAAAAAAATAGAAATAAAAGATGTAATGACTGACTGAAGGTATATTTTTATTATATTGTTGTGTAGTTTACACTCTTCAAATGTGATTATGTCTACTGCAGCGTGATTGTCTGTTGCAATTTTGCCTCTTTTCATTTTTCACATCAAGATATTTCATCTAATTGTCGGGTTAGAAAATCTTTTGAACTATATATATACATATATATATATATCTATATACATATATATATATATATATATATATATATATATATATATATATATATATATATATTTTTATATATACAGGGTGAGTCGAACCCAGTGGATAATAGCACGATTTAGAACGCGAGATAATTAATAGCAAAGTTATCATTCTCTCTCTCATTAGAACCATGTAAAACTCCATACCCACCAACTATTATCTTGTTGTATTAGAAAAAATACTCGACAGAATTTAATAAAAAAAACTAGGAGAGTAAAGATAAATATTTATTATATAAAATTTGAAAAAAAAATCGTGTGTTACGGTTTTGTTTTCGAAATATAAAAGTTTAAAATTATTATTTTTTCTTCAAAATTACATTATTTTGTGTATGTGAACAGTGTACTTGTCTATATTATGTTGTACATGTGTGTTTATGTATTTGTTCTAAAATAAAATCAAAACGGGTTTTTGTTCTGTTTATATAACAAAGTACTGGAAAGTCCTTAAAATACAAATTTTGTCTCTAATTTTAACTAAATATTCGACCACACTAATTTATTATCACTTAAATGTAAATCTATCTTCTTACTGCTGCGTGTGATTAATTCAATTGAAAATCAAATAAGTTAAAGAGATAAATAAATAAAAATAAAGTTTTCAAATATCAATCAATCATTCAATCAATCAATCAATCGTGTGTTTGATGTGGTGGTGATACCAATATCTATGTATATGTAAAAGTGTGTGTTATATTTGAAAAAAAAAAAATTTATTTGTTTGGTATCACAACAACAAATATAATGTTTTTCTTTTTTTATAATCGGAAAATTGTATCACAATAGACGGGAATAGAATAATACATCAAGTACGAGTAAATGATGATTATTGAATAAAAAATATTGTACGAGTATGTGCAATATTATATATGTGGTGTAAGGAACCCTATACACGTACGATATTTTACAAATTGTAAATGTGTTCACTTTATTTAAGAGCTGACCTTTTTAAATCATCGGAGATAATACAGATATCTGATTGAATACTTTTTGTGAGGAATAAAGATTCACTTTTTTGTATTTTTTCTAAAAGTTGATTAGAGTCGTTAAAAACCTCGAAGAAAATCTAAATGATGGCAGAAACATGGCTGGTTTTCCGGTAAGGCACGCTGAAATGTTGATTGATTGATTGATTGATTTGATTGATTTGATTGATTTGATTGATTTGATTGATTTGATTGATTTGATTGATTTGATTGATTTGATTGATTTGATTGATTTGATTGATTTGATTGATTTGATTGATTTGATTGATTTGATTGACTTATATCGGGGTAAAAACTATTGCACTTCGACCCATTGTAGAAGGGGGAGCCTTCTACTTCAGACTGACGAGATTTGCTTCTCCCATATGTTGGCAATAGCCTGGAGCTTGCTTATCAGGTCCTCCCGAAGGTTCATATATTCGGGGTGAGATGCACCGACTATCCTGTATCTGCTGTAACCCAGAGGTTCGCAGTCAAAGATTATGTGGCTGGATTTTTCTTCCTCCTCGCCACACAATCTGCACATAATGGACCCGTTATGGAGATATTTCTATTTGTCTATATTGCCCGTTTAAAAGAAATGAAATGCAATCTTGATAGCCTGTAACCTTCCTCAATAAATTGGATATCTAATGCTTTAATAATTTTTCAAATCGGACTGGTAGTTCCTCAGATTCAAACAGCATTATCCAGCTTTATAATATTAGTATAGATTTAAAAGAATTAAATTAATTACTTAAAAAAGTGGTATGAGATTACCTTTTTTTAGCGAATTTTTCCTCCAAAGTAAAAATGCAGCTATTCTTTTAGTACTAATGTTGGAGTTTCGTAAAAATTTCTTCAAATGTCCATCGATCCTACTTACTAGATGTTAAAAATCACTATCGTTAAAATTTATTATTATTGGGAAACCGATTTGAATAAAAGTTGTTAGTATAATTATTAACAAATTTTTATCCGAAACATTTATTTCGAAAACTAAATGAATAAGGACAAGTATAATATTTTGGAGAAAGATCGCTACTTTTGTGGCCATGTATAGAAGAATACCGGTTATTAAGTTATTTACAGAATCTTTATCATTTATTACTTTCTAAATGCCGTCCATATATTGTCTACTTTATATATATATATATATATATATATATATATATATATATATATATATATATATATATATATATATATATATATATATATATATATTTTTAGACAAACCAGAATAAATGAGAAGTATAAAAAATTAATTTAGAGCGGCTTTTGGTTAACAACATTGTGAGTTGACCAACCGACAAGTAGATAGACGGACAAAGTATTTTTATTATAAAATTAAATATATCATATATTATACTACATACTATCAGCTCAAAAAATGGAGTCCTTCTTTTTGAGGTCTATTTGTATGCGGACTCTGTTTGATTTTTGGACAAGAAAAATATATTTTGTATTATAGTTCGTTATAAAATATTATCAACTCTATATTACGGAAAGCGGGACAGATTCGAGACTGTCAAATTTTGAAATAAAGTGCTCAACTTTTGTAGTCGATAGTACATATCACTATTGTGTATAATACTCATTTGTAATTATGGTAGAACATGAGCGATGGTACTTATACCATATATTTACGATCATGTGTTAACATGGATGTGATGAAGATGGCGCCATTAACGTACCATTTTATTGTTTCGGTGTGATATTGTGTTTACGATGGTGAATGGCCGGCCGGCTATTTTCGGTTGCTTATACTTGTATTGGTGAGTTTATTTTGTATAATGCGGTCAATAATTCGAAATCATCAATATTGTTAAATAAAAAATTATTAAATTAAAAAAATTTTAGAGATGTTCGTAAAAATATTTTGCTTATATAAAAAATCGGCCTTGCGCACTACCGTGCTCTAGATATCTAGGTATTTATATTAAGTACAAATTAAAAAACGGAAGAAATCCGGGTAAAACATGTTTTTTTTTTTTAAATCCGATAAACAAGAGAATAAATAAAATATACAATAATAAAAACTATTGTCAGAAGTATACAAAGATTGTAAACACAGGTAATACAAAATAAAAGTTATACAAATAAATGTATACAACATAAAATCAAAAAATGTTTAATGTGGGCGGAATGGTTCCTACATACATCATTATTACAGTTTACACTATGTCAAAAATTAAGTACCAATGGATTAAGGAGGAGAGCATTTATGTTTTTTTTTTAAATTTTTTAAATTCTATAAACAGAATTATTGCGCTGGTTATGGATAGTAAAACCTTAATAATTCTTTTCATGGATCGCTGTATCGAAGACATGTTTATATTATCCCCCAATACTTATTAATACTCAATGCTCAAATACAAAAAATTATATTCTAATAATACAAAAAGGTATCTGAGTATTGAGGTAAACTTCAAAAGTTTGCAGAGGTTATAAATATGTATAGCCATGTCAAATTTCAACCTTGAATATAACTGTTCTGACCGACAGACCGATGGTAATGGCGAAACTATCAGTGTTTGTTTGATAACCAAATCTTAAAAAATATCTATTTTTTATACTCCCATCTTCCTCATTGAAGAACATAAGCAGATCGAGATTACACTTTCTTTAACCAATAAATGGTCTCTAATTTAGACAATTAATATATTGTAATATATATTATAATATATGATGTAATAACAAAACGAAACAAAACAAAACAAAAACTAAATGCATTGACAATGGATGCATTTTTCTTAAGTGTTTCCAATAATATTGGTTGTATCTTCGTTTACATTATTTATGTATGAATTCACGAATGACATCACAAAAGAGATAGAATTCGATTATATCAATAATAGACATAGTTATAATAATGTTTTTTATTTTTTTAGATTCGAATATACATAAATAGATTCGATTCGATACGATATATACATATATATATGTATTTATATATATATATATATATATATATATATATACATATATATATATATATATATACATATATATATATATATATATATATATATATATATATATATATATATATTATATATATTATATATAAAATTCTATAACATTATCATTACAACCGTCATAGTATAATATCAGATATCGTTTCAACGATCATGTAGACATTTCTTGATTTTGATAAAAAATTCATAAATGTTTATCATATATTCGTAAAGGGATAACGATATATATATATATATATATATATATATATATATATATATATATATATATATATATATATATATATATATAATAAATACACTTTGAATCGATGGATATTTATTTTTTCAAACGATATATAATAATAATATTATTATAAAGATGATTTTCAAAGATGAATGTCATGGTATTGTTCGTCATGGTAAATTGTTTTGGATGTAAGAAATTTATGGTGTTTAAATTGAATAGAAATTTTAGTACTTTTATTTCCTGGCTAAAGAAGGATACTCCAATGCGGGAAAGCATTATTTAATTTTGAAATATTCTGCTTAAATGGCGTATGAGATCATAATATTAATGCATTTATAAAAAATTTAAATTTATTAATAGCCAAAATAAAAATTTGCATAGTTATAACGATTTTGAGTGTGCTAATATAGTTTATAGTTATATAGTTTATAGTAATGACAATCACCAAAATTTTAATAAAATAATTTTATAGTTATTTTTTAGAAGCTAACATTTAATATAAAATTCAAAATATTATTGAAATTTTTGTAAAAAATTTATTTTAATATATTTTTTTCTTAAAATATTGTATCCAAGATCTCTGGCATTTCGCTGCCAACTGAGCTACCCAGATGCTATGATAGAACGTGCATAATTTCTTAGGATATTTTCAAATATTTAAATGTTTTGCCTGAACATTTCTAACACTATTTTGACACCAATGTTTGATATGAAAAATCTTACTGGGGAATGATCCCCAAACCTAGCTGGCTTATAACTTAAATGTGATTGTACCGTTGCGTCTTACCAGTCCAAGTAGTCGAGTGGTCTGAGGCGTTATATCTGCGCAGTATGCATACTTGGAAACTGGGAGGTTATGGGTTCGAATCCCGACATCGGCAGTTTGTCAATTATTTAAAAAAAAGGGGCGGTTAATTGACTAAACTGTCGGCGTATGGACAAGAACGAAGTAACTGGCTATGCTTGAGAAGGTTTTCTGCAGTTTCCTTCACGAACTCCAAATGAATATCGGGATAGTTCCTATCAAAGTCGGCTGCAGAAAATCCTACCAACTCCTAGTCTACTCATAAATTCCTTCCACTCCACTCACATCCTTGCGTCTTGAGGCATCTCAATGGAACTTATGGTCGAAGTGTGGCCCGTCCAGGGTAGCCTCTACAATCTATCTATCTACCGTTGTTTCTTCAACGAATTTCATCGAGTATGGTTATTAAGAGATAGTTGAATATCTGTTTGAGAGATAAAACATTTTCATTATATCATAACACAAATATTCATCGATCCACATATGTATACAACATACACAGGCATAGGTTAGGTGTATGAGATATTATGTGTATGTAAACTGTTAATTGATAATTTAATCAAGAAATAAATTTAAATTAATGATATAAAATAACATTAGAGCCCAAACAGCCCAGCCATTGTCTATTATAATATATAAAATTACGTTAATATAACATATATAAAATTACATTATCGTTTATATAAATTTAACACAGATTTGGTTCGGTTTAATAATGTTTGTTCACTGATATAAATAATACCACTAAATTTAAGAATTAGTACAGGAAACAGGTTCTATACTCTATAGTACAGGCAGGTCTATCCAAAAAAAAAATTGAAAACATATGTTTGTCATTAAAAACATAAACATATTAGCATCAGTATATTTCATCAATATGTACAATTTTTCTGATCATTTGAAGCATTCTATAATTATCTTTTAAAAGATTTTGACTTAAGCCCATTACACAATGAAAAAAATAAGGAATAAAATATAAGATATAAGAATAAGATATAAGATATAATATATAGCACAGCGACCAAAACACAATAGGCGATAAGATATAATATTCAAGCAATCACAGCGGTTGATTGTCAGCTGCTGATGTGTGCACAAATGTCAAAAACATAAGTCGGAGAGTCGACTGCGCATAGCATCTTGCGCATAATATTGTGATTGGCTGGGAATAAGAAATAAGGAATAGATATTCAACGCGACGGAAATTCTGTTGCTATATCTTATTTCTTATTCCAAATTTTTGAATTGTGAATTGATCAACGGTTCTGCCATCTGCTGGATTCCACTATTCCTTATATCTTATATTTTATTTTTTTCATTGTGGAATGGGCTTAATGGGCTTTACACAATGAAAAAAATAAAATATAAGAATAACATATAAGAAATAAAATATAAGAAATAGCACAGCGACCAAAACACAATAGGCGATAAGATATAATATTCTACCAATCACAGCGGTTGAATGCCAGCTGCTGGTGTGTGCACAAATGTCAAAAACATAAGTCGGAGAGTCGACTGCGCATAGCATCCTGCGCATAACGTTGTGATTGGCTGGGAATAAGAAATAAGGAATAGATATCCAATGCGATGGAAATTCTGTTGCTATATCTTATTTCTTATTCCTTATTCCTTATTTTTGAATTGTGAATTGATCAACGGTTCTGCCATCTGCTGGATTCCACTATTCCTTATATCTTATATCTTATATTTTATTTCTTATATCTTATATCTTATTTTTTTCAATGTGTAATGGGCTTTACTTCGTCTAAAATGAAACTATTGGAATATTTTATATTTTTTATCATCATCAAATTAGACATTAATTAACCGATCTATTTGAGAGGATATTTAGAGAGTGTATAGGCGATATTTATTTGTTTAAAAAATGTATTTATGATTTGTATTATATATATATATATATATATATATATATATATATATATATATACATAAATAGTCATAGACGCTATCGAATTGCACTTCCATTTCTCCCTGTTCTGTTGGCCAGAATATTTGATTGAATAAAATACCATTTGCTTTTCGAGGGTGCTCCTTACTCACTCTATTTTTGTTTGTTTTATGTTCTTTGTGTTTTTTTATGATTTATTGGATATTTTTTTATGATTTATTTTATGATTTCGTAACGTATGCTTTCGTGAATGGCAGCGATAACAAAGGTAATATGTAGTAGCATGTTTCGCCAACTTAAAAGGGTTACTAGATAATTCATCTATGAAATCAGTTCTTTGTTTAGAGGCATCGTATTGAAAACTTAGGAGGAGCTAATAATATATATTTGATATTCTTATATATTCTATTTTTATCTATGCATGTGTTTTCTTGGTCATGAAGGTGAAGGAAACTATTATTTACGTTGGTTGAAGCAGTCGTCTGTAAACAGAAAAAATTTAAACATCTGAGCCAATACCGTTAATTCAAAAGCATGTTATTTGTAACATATTGCGAGCAACACCCGATAGCACATAGTAAACTTTTTGTTGACCCATAACCAATGGGAGAACTAAATGAATGCAGCAATGACATTTATCAATAAATTATGCCGTTTTTCCAAGGACCGAAGAATGGTCAAATATGATAATATAATTTAATACTTATTAGACCACACTTAAAATGTAATATCCAGGGATCCAGGGATTGCCAGGGATCATGTTTAAGGTAAATCCGTATGATGTGAAAACTTTTTGCGGCGTGTTAGACCGATTGTTGGCCAGGTTTCTCGTCACGCGATCACCAAGTTGTTCATAAATGATTTTACATATAACAATTCAGTTTTAAAAAAGATGTTCATAGAAGGCGGTACAGGTTCAAAAACTCATTCATAGGTGGCAATGCATATTTTCTATACAAAATAGTTAATAATAATAATAACAGTTGAAGTAACTGATTGAAAGAATTGAGGCGTCTCAATTTTTAAGAAATTAAATAATTTTTAATTTTTTGGTATTAAATTAATATTTATTTTTTAAATACAGAATAATTTGTTTCTTTAAAAAAACTCTGAATATTTTGTTTTTGATTATGCCATATTTATTTCCTTTAATAAACCATCCTTTATTGCCTCACATTTTCCAGGCATCGCCGCGACGGATTAATTTTTTTAAATGTAAAATTTACTAATTAATCTAATAATATATATGAACGTTATGGGTAAATCTTTAATATTTAACTGCATCTTGATTTATCGATTGCGAGATTATACGATATCTTAATAGAAAAGGCTTCATTTTTTACAAGCTTTATTTCACTTACAACGTATGTATTTAAGTGTGTATGTATGTATAAGCGGATCAAATCTTGTTAGCTGAGTTAGAACCACATCCTCTTATCCTACGGAGTTGAATTTTTACATGTTAGTTCAGTTCCGATGACAATGCATTTTTATGGTAAGCATGACAAGAATCAATAAGGGGAAAGGGGGGTTTCGAGTGAAGGGGTAACACAAAATTTGATATAACTCTCTTAATGTCGAAAAAAAACATAAGAGGTAACGTTGTAGAAAATTACTTTTACTATGAAAAGCTTGTTTTTAAAAACGTTGTTTTAATAGAAACTTATTTAATATTATCTCAAACATTACAAGTGATCGTTGAATTTTTCATACTGAATGTATATTAAATAGGAACATATTGTCCCCATATCCGTAAGTATGGTCAACGTCAAAAGTCGAGTAATCATTTAAAAATTTTATTATTGATTTGTGCCACATTTATTCGTTTTTCGAAAAAAAAAATGCCTCGGATAATAGTTGTTCATTATAACTACACTAACAACTTTTATTCGAAAAATTTTTAACAACTTTTATTTCGAAATCCGGATAAATAATGCACAAATAAATTATAAAATTTGATTTTCGAATTTTGACGCGCAGTATGTACATAAACACCATATTTTGAACCCTTTTCCCATAATTGAATATGTTTTATTTTCTGTTGGGCCATCTTGTATATATGCGAGTGTGTTGTTTCGGCCGACAAATATATAGTACTTTTGTGTACGACGTATGATTTTAATCCTATGGGGTCAGTGTATTTTCATTTCAGAATATTCCCAAATGATTTTCTGTATATGGGCCGTTTGGTTTTACGTTTTCTGTGTTCTTTTTCTTACAACTGTTGTTGTCCCTTGCTTGTGTATTGTGGTAGGTATTGTTATTACGGTTTCGCCAACTCCAAGTTATGTAGTAACTAGTAGTAGTAAGTTATTTTATAGTAAGTAGTAACTTTGCCCGTTGTTAGTATATAAAATAACCTCCATAAGTATGGTTAGGATTTGATTATACTTTTTATATGCCTTTAACAAATTTATGCATTTTTGTCGACTTTAGTGGATAAAATAATATGAATCACAAAACTGAAATCTATAAATTTTTGGAAGATTACTTCATTTACGCAGTTACTCTTTCATTGTTAATCCGACATGTGGAATTCGTGTGTGCAAATTTAAAAGTATAATTTCATGTTATATACATAAGTGAAGCAAATTTTCACTCCACGGATCTTAAATGGACTTGAGACTTGTATAAACCGGGTCAAGATAAGGAAGTCAACTCATGATAGTAAAAAGTAAAAAGCATAAAATACAATATAATAAACCTACTTACTAAAGCTACGTAAATTAAATATATCTAGTAGAACATATATAGTGCTTTAACATTTATAATTAACAAATCTGTAGTATATATTTTGTTTTTTGAACTTTATAAGAAATTTGTTTTTGAAACAAATGCAAAGAAAAGTTTTATTGATTTATAATAATTGGAGATTAAAAAACTAAAGCAACATGCTTTTTTTGCAATGGGAACTTATAAAAGGAGAGTTTTTATGCCCGGTATATATTATATACCGGGGTATATTATAGTTAGTCCGGACTTTGTGTAGCTATTCATAGAATAACCTAATTAGTTCATTTCCGTATATCCGTCTGTCCGTCCGTTCGTTTGTCAGCACGATAACTCAAAAACGAAAAGGGATAGCTAGCTTTATTGATTTATAATAATTGGAGATTAAAAAACTAAAGCAACATGCTTTTTTTGCAATGGGAACTTATAAAAGGAGAGTTTTTATGCCCGGTATATATTATATACCGGGGTATATTATAGTTAGTCCGGACTTTGTGTAGCTATTCATAGAATAACCTAATTAGTTCATTTCCGTATATCCGTCTGTCCGTCCGTTCGTTTGTCAGCACGATAACTCAAAAACGAAAAGGGATAGCTAGCTGAAATTTTGTGTGTGGGTTCTAGAACTTAAAAGTTCGCGAATGGGCAATATTTGGGCAAAATGAAAAAAAAACTAACCATCTTTAAAACCGTAAGGGATAGAACAAACATTTAAAGACAAAAATATTCCTTTTTTAAAATTAAACAACTTTTTTTTGAAACCTTCTTTTACAAAATCAGTAAATACCGGGTATTTAAGCATCTAACTCAGTTAGTTGTTTTTTATTGTATTTTCAACGGTTCTTAAAACGTCTACAAAATTTCAGATTATTTAAACGTCCGCATGTGGGTGAACACTGAATTAAAAACTTCCATTACATTCATACATGCATACATACAAGTCAAGTGTGGTAAAAAAAATAGGGTATATGCAAACTGTTTACGTATACCCTGCATGATAAGATTTTCAGCTTTGACTAGGAAATCTCGCCTCATATTCGGTCAAAAATTTTTTTAAATTAAATTGAAAGGGTTAGAAATTAATGTCATATTTCAATTATATCAAATTCTCAAGAAACATGAGTTTACGAGTAAACTATCCTTAAAATTAACTTGTTTGATTTGTACCAAATAGGTCAAGTTAAATAAAGGCTTGAAGCTAGCTGTAAAGGTTATGAAATGTATTTCCTTTAGGAACAACGGATTTACATCGTGATAGTAAATATCACACTATACATAAAAATATGATTTTTATTATGTGGAACTTAGTAGCCAGTATATTTTATAATATTTATTTTTCTTTTCTGTGTTTTTTCTTGTGTGAACATGTGAAAATAGTTTTTGTTAGATTAGAGAGTTAGACGATGGACATTTTTATATAGATATACCTATTGCAGAGACGAACCATCATCATATTATTAAAGACGGTCGAAGCACGTACTGTAAACGATATTTTGATGACGACAGCATAACAGTACGTTGTAGGTTGTAGGATATTATTAGGTGTGTTGGCCGTTGTCGCCTTTTCACTTAAATAAATAGGTATAGTTTTACCATTGAAATTCTTTAGAAAATCTATCTCTCGTTCTTTTTTCGTTATATAAAAACTAATTTTAATGATGACATGCTGACATTGAATCATTTTTTTTTATTTACTTAAAAAAGATTTTAGTTATACAGTTAAGTAGAAATCTAATCAATTTAGTAAATTAATTTTCGCAAAAATTAATACACCAAATAGCAAAATTTAATCCTTTTCTGACATTTCTAATCCATTTCTGTATAAGGAATTCATTAAAAAAAGATTAATTCTGTAACATGAAACTAATAAGGATATACCCAAAAATACATCGAAAAACACGTATTATCGAATAAAATTTATTCTTCTGATGAAGAATAATCATAATAATGAGGTTTACTAGCGTTTCTGAGACTGACAGTCTATAACATAGGCCACCCACATCATTATTCTATTTAACCCTTATTAATCACATATTCGTTACGTTAATGATGTGTTAGAAGGGCAAGGAATTGGTAAGCTGTGCGACTGTAGCCGACCTCTGCCGAAATTCATTTAGAGTTCGTGAAGGGAAACTGCCAAAATATCACAAGCATAGCCGGTTATTTCGTTCTTGTCTATACGCCGAAAGTGTAGTCAATTATCCGCCCTCATTAGAATTTAATAAAATTTAATTCTATATGCATCATTTTATATTTAAAATAAATGAACTCTATCGTATAAACTTGCATACTCCACAGGCGGGGGTGCTATATTATCATCTACCGAGCCGGCCCCGAGCTTTAACGAAGGAAGTAAATACAACTTGTATTTAACAAGTTACAATCTTTAATATAATATTTATGAAGACATCTTTCCTCTAAAATACTTTTTTTTTATATATTGATTGTGATTTGAATACGTTTTTGAAAAAAGGTCATGCATCTCCGTTCAATGGTTTGTACGTGTGCATCTATGTATTTATGTATGTTAGCCCGTTTTTACACGTGAAAGTTTTGATGAAAGTTTTTAATCGCAATAAATGTATGTGATATAACGAGACTTACATCTCTTTGTACATGCAGAAATATATCAATCGCATATTTTGTTAATAGCTTATAACTCTCGTCTTGCAAAATATTTCTTTCTTTGTCAACCACATCAGTCACATGATTATAGTCAAGCAATCACACGGAAGTAAACCAATCACCCTATTCTTACATCTGAAGTTACATATTAAATTGCATCAAAATAGACGCCAGGTATATTGTGTTATAACTGCATAGTTTCATCAAAAAATACTACTGCGCTTGCTCACCAAAGTATGCGTTATGAATAGTTGCTTGAAAAGTTACATGTGTAAAATACCCCTATGAGGACAACACTCAGTACTCTATTATTTTATCGATTTTGATGATGTTCTTTTCTATTATTCGTTCGTTAGATATCAGAAACCTATTGTTTGTCATAATGATTCTTCAAATAGATTCGATGTCTTTGACTTTCGTGGAATAAAACAATTTCGATTGTCTAAACGTATTAGTAATCAAATTTTTCCAATACAATTCTCCGTATTCTGGTATAATAAAGTTTCAATTATTGATTTGTAGATAACAGTGCGAGTGTATTCGTACAAAAAGTGAATAAAGAAATGTAATGTGATCACAAAGTAACCGGGGTGTTGTATTGTCGCAATTCGGTATCCAACTAGATTTATACATACGAAGGGTCGTATGAAAGTACGGATTTTACGAAGTTAGGTATGGTTAAACATGATTCGTCACAACAGTGACGAATTATGCAGTTTATATTGTTTAAAATTTCATTTACGTAGAACATGCAATTTTCAATATACGGAATAAATTACCTAACAATATTGTGAAATAAGGTTATTTATGTTCGGTACTTGTTAATGAGATATCAACACTTATGCCTTCTAACAAGGTAATGTAATTAACAAAAACAAATCTTCGTAGTGTTCAAATAAATACGTTTTACACAAAATATCAAAAAGGTAACAAGTATCAAATTTTTGTATATACTTTGTATTGTATTTTCTTATTTTTTTAACAAAAGCAAAGAAAACAATATGTATAAATAAAAGAGAAATAAATAATAAATGATATACAAAGGTAGAAGATACTTGTTTATGTTTTTATAAACACAATAAAATGTCAACACAGATTGGTTGGTATGTTTGTAACAGTTATCACAGTGACGGGACGAATATCTATCTTTTAATAGAAAAATATAGTAAAATATTTAAGAATGACAAAGAAGAATATAAAAAAAAACTGCAATCTAGTTTTTGATGACAGATTGTATATAATACAAATAAACAGTGAGAAAATTACATAAGGTACATTCGAGATTTAAAAACAGTACCCGTCTGTAATAAGCATTTTATCTAGGATCTCAATCATCCTACTGAACGGATGTGATTGATCTAAGAAAGAATGACAATCGTGAAAACACATCATAAATATTTCACACTCTTTTGGGTTGTATTATTTGTACTCGTTCTACTCGCAAGGGGGCTTCGCCGCATTGTTCCACGGTACGGTCTTCGGCCTTGGTTTTGCTGAAAGAAAACATACTCTGCGTAGTGTAAATTTGGTAAAGAACAGTAAAGAACACAAGAAATCGATCAATCAAGGAATATTAAAGGGGAGGGAGGGTAGACGTGGATCCTAAGGAAGGTCAGGGGGGGGGGTATAACTGAAAAATATTTCCTTTAAGTTTCAAATTAGTCCACATTGAATGCAAAAAATCGTATCCTTCTAATATATATAGAAGTAACGAGGTTAGTAAAGGGGGTTTTCTCGTTTTCGGGGAGGGGAGAAGGTTGGCGTCGGGAAAATTAAAGTTTTTCCAATATTTCCCGTAATTTTCAGTAAGTATCTCACGTCTAATGCAAAAAAACCCATATTTCTAGCTTGTATAGAAATAAAAAAGGTTTTCTGCTTCGCAGAATTACTTTAGAAAACCACAACCTTCTAGAATGTCTAGAAGTGGGTTAGATTTTGTATACCTGAGTCAGTTAGTTACACAAAGGGCTGTACACTATGTTTAGTTTACATCTTCGTATAGTAGATCTTCCACGAGTATGAGAGAGTACATATGTATACATTAAGCAATGTGTATGAGAAGGAGGTCTTATAGGTTTGATAAACAAGCATATTTTTCATAACTGCTCGAGTGGTCACCAACCACTCAAACCTATAAGACTTCCTTATACATATGTACTCTCTCATACTCGTTATGAATATTATTCACTATTTTGAAAAATATGCTTGTTTATCAAACCTATAAGACCTCCTTCTCATACACATTGCTCAATTTATACAAATGTACTCTCTCTTACTCGTGGGAGATCTATTATACAAAGATGTAAACTAAACAGACGGTATATATTTAGATACTCGATACTTCATGGTGTCGTACTTGTGCGTATACAGTATTCTACTGTATTTTTTGCGTTTCTATGCGCACTACATACGTTTCATATACCTGCGTATGTTTAAATCTATGTGAAACACAAAAATATAATGACAATTGAATAACAAACACAATTCCATTGGTGAAGATTGACAATGTACTCCGGGTTGCCCTTGGTCGATTAATAAAGAAGTGGATTTTTCAATTGTACAAATTAAACCACTGCACTATCATTTCATAGAAATTTTTTTATCTATGTGTGTACATACTATACGCGTATAGAGAAATTAAGTATGCCTATACATATTGTGGAATACACAGGAGTTTGAGACAGGAGTCAAATTGAATTTTGATATTAAAAACATTTGCGTCACAGACTTAAAAACGTAATCTGTTACATGTGTCATCATCCAGCCTGTGCTTATGAGATTTGGAATCAAATGTAAATAGAAGAAAGAAAAATTGTGATTTTATTTTTTAATAACAATCTTAAATTAACAATTGGTATCTTTTTTACTACTAGGTAGTATTACTACCAAATGTATGTTTACAGATTTATTGGACCGTAAATCTTCTTGAATGATTAATGTAGTATACGACAATTGAAATTTAATGAAGTATAAGATATATTTTGTTAGAATGACATCACAAATATAATAAATATACAGAAAAACTCAAATAAAAAAACATATATCATTTACGCAATACACGTTTTCTTCTATATGTATTGCTATCTGTTGTGTACAGACACAGTTATATCAATATTTTCAATATTTTACTATGAAAATTTTCTCCTTAAATAATATAATTATTAATAAAAGAAAAGGAAAACATATAGTTATTATAATTATATTAATAAATTATTTATTATGAATTGTTAAACACCGTGATCGCTGGGAAAATATACCGCAGCAAATACTGTTTCGGAATCCATACAAGATGCTTTCCCTCAATATTCTAAACCTGAACACAATACAACTTCGAACGGTTATCCGATTCATCACCGTCATCTTTTACTGCGAATTTCTCAGTTACAGCAGATTCAAGATATTCAGTGCATCTCACTCTGAATATATGGGAAAACACCTTCAGAAAAACGTGATAAGCAAGCTCTTGAATATTGCCAAAATATGGGAGAAGGGAATTTCGTCAGACTGAAGTAGAAAGGGGAGCACAATGGACCATAAAGTCGAAGTTTAATACATTTATATATCCTAAGCTTTCTATCTATCTATTATGAATTAATATTTTATTATTAATTTATGAATTATAAGTGACTCGTCAACATATCTAGGAAGTAGATTTTCGCCCACTTCTTATTATGGTATCTAGTCTCATTTGCTGTTGATGTTGGAAATTTTAAACACTAAAAATAACAAATAATATATAAAACAACATAAAACCTAAAAAACGAACGACTCGCATACGCTTTTTGTAAGAAATTATTTGCTGCATTGCTGAGTGTGTTGATTAGTAAACTTTGACAGGGTTATTTTTAAGATACAATTGAAGATATCATTACCTATTTCTCTTAATTTATGCCACATTTTTTACTTATTCAACTTGAAAATATTTGTATGTACTTGTTTATGTATCTTTTTAATAGAAACGGATGCCCTGAAAGAAAATTGTAGGGAACAAATTATTTTGTTTAGAAGTTTTTGTATTTACAAGATATAATAATTAATTACAAGTAAAATTTAAAATTTAAAAAACCCCCATCACAATAATATGAAACATAATAAGAACTTCCCATTACCTCCACCAAATTTATATATAAAATGATAATGTTAATTAATAATTTGCTTATACATCATCTTGGAAAAGAGCTGATAATTTTCAAACGACTGAACTGATTTATACAAACAAAGCTAAGAACCATCGCAAGAAAATCAGCTATCTAAAAACGCATTAAAATCGGTCCACACGTTTGAGAGCTTCGATGAAAGACAGATCCACAGACAGGCAGACAGAGACACATAGGCCTCAAACTTATAACACCCCTCTTTTTGCGTTGGGGGTTAAAAATATCAAGCTTGTGAAAATTGAATGTTTTATTTTTAATAACTTTTAATCCACACACAATAGTTTAGATTGCCAATTATATAAGTAGTTCATGCGAAACATAAAGTAAATAAATATTACACACTGAAATCGAATTCATTGTATATAAAGCGTCTATCATTACACTTCCAATATTTTTAAGATAAACTCTTGTATTTTGAAATTCATGCTTCGAACATCGCATATATCGATATACAAGTACACTGAAGTAGAGGATGTTTATAAGAAAATGAAAGTAGAATGTGAACAATTTTATATTTGCAGAGCCATTTTGATAGCTTCTGATTGATTGATGTTGTCTAGAAAATTAATATCTGATTGCAATAGTTTAATGTGTTAAATACAAATTAAAAACAATGTTAATAACATAATTTGTATTGAAATTGTATTTATTATTTAAATAAATAATAAATATATATAAAAGATATAATTGATCTTGATGAAATGTTATTATTTTAATATGTAAATTACCAAGGTTGTTAACATTCAAAGCAACCGTGATAATAGAGGGAAGTTATAGTTGTTATGCAACAGATAAAAATGATGAACAAAATTATAATAATAATTTAATGATCAAGCGACACCGCTACAAAATCATTAAATAAGATAAATATCATCTTCGAAATTTCGTAAATTCTCGATACACGTAGATAGCCTATTGTAGATACCACCTAATATCCCAATACCTCTATCTTAAAACACCTACCCCTATATACACACACACATAAACTTGATGTAAGAAAAGCTGTATAGGAAAAATAATAACTTTTCTTCTATCCAGAAAAGAGTTTCCCTTGAGATTTACGAAGTACACGCTCGCGGCGGATATAAATACGTGATGCTTCTCTTGTTACTTCACTTCACGACTATAACGGAATTATGTATGGTGGTGAACTAGTGCAGCTCTAGCCAGGCTATACAGTTGGTAGTATGTATAGTCGTTTGGATACATTGTTATATTTTATTTTGTATGCTTGGTGTATTGTATATATACCTTCTTTTTTTTACTACCCTTGAATACCTACCGTGAACGAACTAGGGTATTCGATTCTTTTCTTTTTGTGATCTAAAGTTCGGATACTATCAAGTATTTTATAAAGCAAAATATACTTCTGATAGAAAGAGTCTATATTTTATTTATTTAATGTATTAAGTTTTTTAATTAATAAAAATAATTATTATTGTTTATATTGTTATGAGCAATGGACGAATTAGTTTATTGATAGAATTTTTTTACCCATAGTGCATTGTAACTACTTAAATAAATATGTACACACAAATATTTGCCCAGTATTTTAAAGATACTTACTCACATCACTTGATGCCATCAATATTTCGCAAGATTTCGTATATGTTTTTTCCCCCAGATATTTTCCAATGTATAGGATACACATCACAAACATGTATTCTATGACTTAACAAGTAAAAATTACAACTAACTGAGTTAATTGTTTTAATACCCGGTAAGAGTAATGACAAATTTGAATTGAAATTGTGGCGAAACTATGAAAAAAGTTTCAAACAAATTTGTCTATAAATTTTCTTTCTATCACTTACGGTTTTAAAGGTAGATATTCCCCCTGGTCGAGGAAGGGGTAGGTAGTGCGGTCCAAGCTTTTATTTATAGTCACAACATATTGGTGAATTGGGAAAAAATTTGTCTTCATTTTAGTAATTATATTAAAAAACTAGCTTATATCCCCCGCTCCGCTCATGTTTAATAGTAATACCTCCAATACCCGTCATTTTAAGACTAAAAACCGCAATGTAATTTCCCATAGCTTCCAATACTTCCAATATCAGCACTTCCACCAAATTTATATTTCAGCGAATATTTTCAAGTTCGTTCATTTGATCTTGTAGCGACATAAAAGCCCAGATACAGTTTCTAAGTCTAATCATAAGCTTTTAAACAAAAAACTTTCATCAAAATCGGCTCAATAGAGATTTCATAGATGGATTTATGTATATGTAAAGACTAAAAAATTCAAGTTAATTTCCCACCGCTTCCATTACTACCCTTTATTTACAACCACATTTTCACAAAATTTCTATTTCAGGAAATATTTTCCATCTACATGGAACGATATAATATAAACTTAATATCATTTGCAAAATTACAAAGCTCTAGTTCAATAAAAACTAGTCGAGATTTTGATTGTAAGATTTTTCTGCACACAATCAGAAAGGGATGTTAAATAAAAGCTTGTAAAAGACTAATTATTCTATATCTACAGTTTTTAATTGAATACTAGTCCGTTTTATTTTGTCCCGAGAATTGATAGATACGCATTTGAAAAAACTGCATAGAAAACCTTTCATTCAACATATTTTCTCTTAATTGAGAACAATATTTTTCTTTGAAAATAATCATTTTTTTCCTTTGATATATTATTAATAACCGTCAATAATTTCAACAATTTTTTTAATTTCCATAAAATTCTCTATACTTTTGTTTAGTTTAGACTTTTGAAAATTAAAAAATATTGTTTGATAAAATGCATGTACATGCATTCATGCTCTCATGCACTATACTACATGTGCATAGAATGAAACATGAATGAGAAAGTAAATAAATTTTCAAACTTTTTGAACATCATAAATAATAAACTATGTGTGTAGTACCTATATATATTATATATAGTCAGGCCAACATAATTGAAATTGACGTTGTTTCTATGTTATTGCGAACATACAGATAGATTCTGGCTTGATTGTACTGTACCGATGTAGAAAGCTGATTCAGATTTATTTTCTGATTCATTGAACAACATGAATATAATGTTTTAATTATTTTCCATAAGTTTTGAACAAACATTTCATATTATTTACATTTCGATACACAAAAATTGGAAAATTTTTTGATAGTAAATATACAAGATGTCTCAGATTTTAATCCGGAAAATTGAATAGGGGATAGATCTCTCAAAAGATAGATAGATCTCTTTTCAAGCTTTGGATTTTATTCGCTTAGTTTTATGTATAGAATAGGCGTTTAGTGTTTGGTACATTGAAAAAAAGCCGCGTAAAACGAAGAATATAACTTAACATTTTTTGATGTGATAAAAGCTTCTAGAGTGTTTCTACTGAATTAATTCTTCATACATGAAACGCCGACGTTTCATAAAATCCAGGACTTTATTGTTAAAATGAAACAACATTTACGTTTGAGTTGAAAATAATTGTTTCAAAAAATTAAAACCTGTTGAATTGATTAAATAATTTATGGTTAAATTTAGGTAGGGAATTATTAAAATTACAAGGTATAGCTATTATTATTATTATTATTATTTAAAAGCAAAATGAAAATAGACTTTAATTAAAATTTATATTTGTCAACTTAAATATTAAATATCCTACCTATATCTATAAATATTTATTTAAGGAAATTAAATGAAAATCTGATGTATTAAATAGTAAAATACGTATTAACCAATACAAAGCTATCGTTTTATATACATATAATAGGCTTTGTATAATATTTTACAAATATAATTATATTTATATCTATAAATAAAATATTCATTTAATTACATTTGCACGTTAATTTTACCAAAATTATTGTTAATAGAATATATACAATGTGTATCAAATTTATGGCATTTTTTGGCGTTTACTTAACGTTCGGGATACAAATTATCGCATCGCCTAACCTCGTCGATAGTCGAGTTCAATGGAACTTGTCAGTACCACGCACTTGAACATGGATGCACGAAATTTGTTGAAATGACAATCATAGAGCTGCCAATCCATTTTATAACAGTATTTTTGCATCGGCAAAACATCGTTAAAAGACGTAAAACGAATCAGAAACCCAGTTCCGATTAGGGCGCCTTTAACAACTAGACCACGTTATGACCATTAAGGACGGATCCACACTATAATGCCGATCACGGTTCGTTCTCAGTCCGTTTGAATGCACACATTGTTTCTTACTTGATAATATTTTACAAGACCGAGATCGAAGCAAGAACGAATCACGGTCGGCATTATAGTGCGATTCCACCCTAATAATTCTCAGGGTCCAATTTACTACTCCACTCCGTGCTTGTCGCATGATCCGTTATGTTGATCAGCTGTGTTAATATAGTCTAATTATAGCCTTTAACCCGCGAAAGGTTAATATGAACTCACAATTAGTCATATCTCTCCTGTGCTTCAGGTAAAAAGTCTGATTCAGGTGAAAAGTCAGGTAAAATAACGCATCTATTAGAAAAATTATAATTACAATTTTATTATAGCCTATTTCCATTTAAAAATGATTTCTTAAATTAATCGATAATAAATTAACACTAACTATTTTTAAAATCACATATGTGTGGTGTTATGCAAAAAAAAGTTGACTGGTTTTGAGATAATTGGCTTCAAAATCCGTAATATGATAGCTGATAACTGTAATACTACCTTAGAATTTGTATTTTATTAGGTTTTGAACAGCTGATTGGGTGGAATCATTTTTGCACATTGTAGGGAACAACGTTTTCTCTCACTTGGTTGGGATAACATTAATTTTTATGTTTTGTCGGTTGATCGTTTTTTGCATAACACCATCCATCATAATCTTATTTTTACAGGCTTTTATTTAACTTGCAATGTATGTGTGTATGTATGTTCGGGTCAAATCTTACAAGCTGAATTAGAACCACTTCCTCTTATCCTACGGAGTTGAATTTTTACATGTTGATTTAGTTCCGATGACAATGCATTTTTATGGTAAGCATGACAAGAATCGATAAGGGGAAAAGGGGGTTAAGAGGGAGGGGAAACACAAAATTTGGTATATCTCTCTTAATATTGAAAAAATCGAACAATACATTAGAAGTAAAGTTGTAGAAAATTAGTTTCACTATAAAAAGCTTGTTTTTTAAAAATGTTTTTTAAATAGAAACTTATTATTATTTGACATATTCAAATTAAATTATTTCATTTTATACAATAACAATCATGATTTTCTCTAGGAAACAAAAAATAAATGAATTATCTGAACCAAGGACAAAAATTCTCAATGAAATCGATGAGAAGATGCGTCAATAGAGGATAATTTTATTAATTTCAATATTTCACACTTAGAGAGTACGTAGAATATTTTGAATGGTGTTGTTATGTTATGCGAGTATATTATTGTATCGTGTATGCTAGGATATAAAATTAAATTAATAAATTCTAAAATGTCAACATGACATTGAATATATTATTGAATTATATATTTCTGGTACCATAATGTTATATACACGCATAACTCTTATTAAGATGCCTTTTCTCCGCCATATCGACAAAGTTATTTAGAATATCTATATATACATACATATAACTATTACATTCATCTCTCGATGTCGGTAATAAATTACTACATGTACTACCTTGCATTCAAATTTTAATTTGGTAAATTTATAGAATGGAATATTTAGAATGCGGAGTATACCTTTTCATTCATGTTGGTACAGATGTTAGAAATAGAAATATGTATTAGTGTCCGAAAACTTTTCATTCCTTTTTTATGTTAAAGTTATTCAATCACTTACCTTAAGTAGAGATAGATAGATCGTTGAGGCTGCCCTGGATGGGCTACACTTCGATCTTAAGGTCCATTGTGATGCCTAAGGATATGAGGATGTGAGTAGAGTAGAGGGAATTTATTGTGATAGGAACTATGCCGATATTCATCTGGAGTTCGTGAAGGAAATTGCAGAAAACCCTCTCAAGCATAGTCGGTTACTTCGTTCTTGTCCCTCAGTTTAGTCAATTAACCGCCTCTTTTTTTTTCTTAATAATTGACAAACTGCCGATGTCGGGATTCGAACCCATAACCTCCCAGTTTCCAAGTAGGCATACTGCGCAGACATAACGCCTTAGACCGCTCGGCCACTTGGACTGGTAACCTTAAGTAAGCATAATAATAAAAAACTTGTTCAAATTTTATCTTTTTGGAAGTTTTGTTTTACTAGATAGATAAATAAATTTTGGAGTATGAAAATTATTTCACTTCGACTTTATGGTCTATTACTCCCTACTACTTTTGTCTGACGCGGTCCGTTTCTCCCATATTATCAAATTTTCAATAAGGTTCATTTATTCGGGGTGAGATTCACCAAGCACCGGGTGTATCTCCTGTAGTCGAGAGATTCGCAGTTAAAAATGATGTCGCTGGAAGTTTCGACCATCTCGCTGCACTATCTGCACATAATGGATCCATTGTGGAGTTCTATTGTGTACAGATGCTTTCGTTAGTGATAATGTGTAGTGATGAATCCTGTTATCTTTCGACGTTGGATCCGGTTCAAGTTGAGGGCATCGATGCACAGTCTCTTGGATGCATTCCGAATCAGTATTTCCCCGAGCTTTGTTGCGTTATATTTTCCTAGTGATCACGGTGTTTAAACATAAAACTTACATCACATTCTGCTAAAAATGCAAATCAACCTAGGGGCCATCCACAGTCATACAAATCTGTCGATAATAGAATAACGAACCTCTTGCATATACGACAAACGCCACCAATTCGTCCAAAGATATACCTCATATTCATTTAATATAATTTACGTATCATTTTATTAGTACTATGGATCACACTAATTCATGTCATTTTTAAAAAATAATTTAATTGATTTTAGCCTTGTTGATTCGTTTTTCGAAAAAAATACTTCGGATAAAACTTTTTCATTATAAATACAGTAACAACTTATATACCACACTTTTTTTCGAAAACCGAATAAATAAGCCACAAATCAATTATCAAATTATAAAAACTGACATCTACTTTTGTGGCCAGGTGTACATTATTAGTCGGAATACAAGTTGATACACAATACCTGTACAATTATCAGTTGCTACATAATATGATGTTATATTTGGATCTTCATTCAGAGTATTTCGAACGTTAAAAATAGGAATATAATTTAGCAATAAGTTTTTTTTTTTGTATCCAGAAAATTGATTGAATGCTGTTTGTAAAATAAATGCATAAAATCTGACAATTTACAGCTCTTTTGAATGTGTTTTATGTATAAGAAATAATAAATAAAATATAATCTCTGGACATTCTGTACGCTGTACCATTTTTTAGAGATACAAACTAGTTGTAGTAAATCTGTTGAAAAATCAACCGTACAATCCTGGCTTAATGTATTATACGTTTAGGTTTTCGGTGTTGTATATCGTTGTTTAGATTTCAACTGAATTTTACGTTTTGAATTCTTTACCAAAAATGACAGATTAGGATGAATCCGCGTCCGTGTTCTAGCTGTGCTCGATAACAGTGTGAGATAAACAAAAACAAAATCTTTAAACACAATAAATGTCTATTTCATAAAAACACGTTTTTGAAAAATTTGTTCGTGAACCCAATAGCTTTCTCTGGTTTTCGTAGAAAGATATTTTTTTTAGTTTGCTATATTTTTATAATTTGTACCAAACTGAAACCAATTGCCATGAAACTTAGACACACTTGGACAAAAGAAACTTGGAGAGCAATGCCTTTGTAATTTGTAATTTTGAAATTTTTTCTGGAAAATTTACCTAGGGTCTTCTCTTGTCACTGTTTCGCTATCTCCTATTGTTTTCTTCAAACAATTTATAGTTTTCTTCGGACAAACACACATACTAACACGTAGAAAACATGTTTCATTTTTATATATAGAGATATTTTAGACATAAAATCTCTCCACCCGCAAAATTTAAATTTTTTTTATCCTTTCTTTTTTTGGGTCGGATAGAGACCATTGGAGATCGGATATTCATGCAACTTTATATATATATATATATATATATATATATATATATATATATATATATATATATACATGATAACAACACATAAATGAAATACTCCCATGGGTTATTTCATTCCAATTTGAAAGCTTTCACAGCATGTATTTATTATTATATAAAAGCAATGAACTTTTCTATGTATCTATCTACCTAGTAGTACCTATCCATACTAGCACACACCAAAGTACCTACGTATGTATGTAGTTCATATACCATCACAACTAATAATATCTCTTTCAATATGAAATGGGGATACAATTGAATGAATTAATATGTGTTAGTGAATTTCATGCGATAGTTGGCAGTTGTGTTAGGTCGCTATATATACAGGCCGTTTTCAAAAGCATTTCTAATAGAGAATCAATGTTAAATAAATAAATAAAATATTAACTATAAAACATCAAACATCATAGTGTATACTGTATGCGTATGGTGTTTGTCATTTAAGAGTGGAGATTTTGTGATGCACATACTAAAGTTAAGTCAATGAGCATATTTAACTCACTCTCATTACATATTTGTGCAGTACTGACTGACTTCATACAGTAACCACACAGCCAGCCAGCATGTTAACAGAACACACTACAGAGTCCCCTCACTATTTTTATTTCATTATGAAGCAATGTGTAGTTATAGTAATAAATAATATTTAACAGTGATTCTCTATTAGCAAAGCTTTCCAAAGCTTTCAATGAAATAGCTCGTTATTATTAAAATACTAAGAGTTTGAAGAATATTGAAGAGTTTGAAGTCTATAAATAGAGGATGTGTGGCTGTTTAAGGATGTTAGGCAGACATTTTATAAACCTTAATTAACTATAACTACACTCTTTATTTATCAAGAATCATATTCTTAAGTGTACTTAACTTCTAAGGAAGATGCAAAAAAAAATTGAGTTACGGAGGTTTCGACTTAAGCAAGAACTCTATTTAGACAAGAATTGGATAATCAGAAGTCATCACTTGCTTACCGTCGCGCCATGGACGACTACCTATGGCAGTTGGTTGGCGTTGAAATTAAAAATGTTTAATATTTCGCGACGACGGGAATTTTCTGCTTGATGTTCGCATTAATACGGAGATTATCGGAGAACTTCGTCAAATACTTAAAATTAATCAAAAAGCAATTTCGTAACGATTCAAATTTAATTATTTAGGTTAGCTGTCAATAGTTTGTCTTTCGGACGTACCGTCGAGCAGTACGGTTGTGTCGAGCAGAGGTCATATTTCAAAAACTACCTGTCAAATCGTTAAACCAACTAGATTTTTGTATTTTTTGGGTCCAATTTACCTTATAAACTAATTTTCATTCAATCGTCGACTAAAAATTTTTTTATCATTTTTCTGATTTTTTGTAAAGGTTATACCTTAAAAAAATCGCAGAAATTCGAAAAAATTGTTTTTCCCCGATTTAAATGACATTCACTATATATGGTAAATTGGACCCAAAAAACACAAAAATCACATTAATTTGATAATTTGGTGACCGGTTTACTTGATATTGTCTACAATCGTATAAGAGCGGGAATAGAGATGACATAGCTCGAAAGCTATCTGTCAAATCGTTAAACTAACTAGATTTTTGTATTTTTTGGGTCTAATTTACCTTATAAACTAATTTTCATTCAAATCGTTGTCTAATAATAATTTGTTGTCATTTTTCCGATTTTTTTAAGGGGTGTACCTTAAAAAAATCGCAGAAAATAGCAAAAAAATTTTTGTTCCTGATTTGAACCAAATTCGCTCTCTAAAGTAAATTTTACCCAAAACACACAAAAATCGCATTAATTTGATGATTTGGTTGGCGGTTTACGAGATATCGTCTAAAATAAAATAAAATCTTCTAAATAGCATTGCTCGAAAACTACCCTACTTACTACCATTGTAATGTTTTTCAAAATATTGGCGAAAAAATTGAATTTTTTCCGGAATAAATGAATAATAATAAGTGAGAAATAAGGTGATAAAATTTTGTTATGTCACAGCTTAACACCTTAAGCATCGTTGGCTTATAGTTCGTATACATTTCTTACATGCAACTATTTCCCGGCGCTATATTTTTAAAAAGTTTTCCGAACAACTGTCGTTAAGCGTTTTTTTTCCATTTATATGACCTACCTAAAGTAATAAATGATAATTTCGCATTACAGCCTAATATTAATAATAATTTAATTTGCTTGTTTATTTTTATGGTTATATGAATAAATATACACTTCTATTGGAATTATTCTATCTGAATTTGGATTTATTTGCCCTAAGAAGCTTCATCGATAGAACAATTATATAGTAACTTTATGTATATCATTCCGATCTAAAATGATAATGTTGAGCGAAACTTGATGTAATACCTCTTCTAATATCTCATGAACTCTTTGTATCTATAACTTTTAATACATGTCAATCCAAAGATCATACATTTTTTCTGTTACTGTTTCAGTTAAGGAACCAATAGACAACCAAAAGATTAAACCATATAGACAGATAAATTATACATATGTTTCGTACCAAGCCCGAAATTGTACAGATCGGGATTTGTGCAGACAATTTTGTACCACTTCCGATCTTAAAATACAAAGGGCTATTATTTGTTAATTCAGAATTTATCACAAAAAAATTAGTCTCGTAAAAGCTACATAGTCTAACAACAACTAATAAGTCTACGATCGTAAGATATTTAGCGACCTGTACAGACAAAATGACTTATACAGATCGGTACAACATTGTCTAGACAAATTCCGATCTGTACAATTTCGGGCTCGGTACGTAACATATCTACGTATGCACTTTTAATTTATGACAAGTAATGTTATCGATTGTCATCCATCTTGTTTTATTGACTTCAAGTAATATAACAAATTTTCACATCAATATCAAATACTATCATTAATAAACTATGGGTTTAGATACCCGGAGCATTTTGAAAATACAGACAAGGTCTTGTGTTTACAAAAATATGTGTGTCCAACTTTTTATATTATGTTTCAAGTCAGACATTTAATTAAAAAGAATTTCATCAAAAAATTGTCATAAAATGTGTTTTTGGATTTTTGTAAATTTTTTAACAGCAAAAAACGTAATTTTTCGTTATCTTAAATTTGAATCTTGACTCGCGGACACAAGATTACATGAAACCTTTTCACCAGTCCTCAGAATCAAACAAAGGTTTCAGCAAAAATTCCGCTTGCCTACTTTTATTTTTATTCAGAACCGACCCAAGTAGCCAAGAAACTACGATGTTACGGTTCGAATCCCGGCGGTGGCAATTTGTCAATTAAAATTAATGAGGCGGTTAACTGACTAAACTGTCGGTGTATAGGCAAGAACGAAGTAACCGGCTATGCTTGTGAATGTTTTCTACAATTTCTCTTCACGAACTTCATATGAATTTTTACATAGTTCCTATCAAAGAAGCTTTGCCCTCCACTCACATAATTAATTAATCGTTAAAAGAATTAATATAAGTTAAAAAATAATAATTTGATGTGTTGTAGACCTTGGAGTCTCAGAAACGGATGTAAACTCCCAATATTATTATTATTATTATTAAATTATTTTGAGATACAGTCGTCATCTTAACCGTTTGTTTTTTAATTAGTCAGAAACATTTCATGTCTATTTCTTACGGTTCATTCAAAATGAAGTCAATTGTGAGTTTGTAATCTTCTTTTTCTTTTCATCCTTACGTAAATTTCCTTTTATATCAAGTACACAGAAAATTCATTCATTCATAAATCCATAATTAAATTTACAACTGCTAAAATGTTTATTCAATAGCCCAAACTCATAATATTATATTTAAAAAAAAAAAAAAAAAAAAAAAAAAAAAAAATACAGACAAATTGAGAACCATCCTCCTTTTTTGAAGTCGGGTTAAAAATCAAATGCAAACTATATCGTTACTAATAAAGTCTCATATAATTTTCAATTTTAATAAAACTATGAATATTATTTTGTATTTGAATATAATAAATATATACTCTATTTAATAACATTTATTATGCATTTCTTACGTTTCACGTTTTATTGAAACTTAATGCTAGTTGAATTGGTTGTCTGAAGAGGTAATAATATTCAAAACAAAATAAAATGAAATGAAAATCTTCTTTCAACATAGACATAAAAAAAAAAACATTTATACCGAGCGAACTCCCATTAATAGCAGCTTGACGCAATTTTTTTTCCAAAAGGCCAACTATCGCTCATATCGATACATAATTTGTAAGTAAAAATTGGCAAAAAAGTAATGCGGCTAGAGTTCGAGAACTGCTTCAGAGTGCAACAAAGAGGCTATATCTCGATGCACTGAGGCTGAACAGGTTGCAACTGCGGAGGGTTACCGGATTCATGACCCGTCATTACCCGGGCCTCCATAACGGGTCCATTATGAGCAGATTCTGTGGCGAGAAGAAAGAAACATCCAGCCACCTAATCTTTGACTGCGAAACTCTAGGTTACAGTAGATACAGGATATTCGGTGCATCTCAGCCCGAATATATGAACCTTTGGGAGGACCTGATAAGCAAGCTCCAGGCTATCCTACTTTCCTACTTTCTACTCCAGACTGAAGTAGAAAGGGGAGCACAATGAGCCATAAGATCGAACTGCAATAGTTTTTACCCCGATATTAATCAATCAATCAAGTAAAAATTGGTTCTAGGAAAGAACCAGGAGATTACTTTGAAGGGTCCATATGAAAGTTTCTTCCATATTACAAGTGAAAATATTCACTATTAAGAGATGAATCGAATTGAATGTTTAATTCGAATTTAGGACATAACGGTTCCTTTAGGTCATCACACTGACAGTTCAAAACGGTCGGAGAAAGCCTTAACAATCTCAGCTCAATACAGCCGGGGATGTAACAACGTAGTAGCTTTGCGCTATATATATTTTGAAGAGAAATCAATGCTTCTGAAAGTACTAGAACTTTTATGGCAGCTTGAGTGGTCATGTTCTCCGCAGACAGCTCTAGGAAGAGAAAATTACCAATCAATATGGGCTCTGGAAAGAAATGGTATTCTCGAAAAATCGAAGAAGAATACACACGAGAATTAGTCGGAGATAAAATAGACTACAACTACCGATAAGGTTTCGCACAGAGCTAAACATACTCGAAGGATGATTGCAGGTATTATAATAGAGGAAATATCTTCTCCAAGCAATGTGTTGTTGTAACAAAAGGAACGTCAATGTTTAAAAGTATATCAGGATGTGGAAAGATAGAGCTATCATATCTAGATTAAATTAAGAACCTTTCTAGAAAGGATATTGGCCTGGATAGAGTGAAGGTACTGGAATGAGACTGCACCAGACGCAGAATTACAATCACCATTTTGGTCGTAGTGTTCTAAATCCCAATCGCCATTAAATGATGGTCTGTTAGATAGAGAATTCAACCTGTACATAAAATTGTTTTATTATATTAAAATTTGATTCTTCAACCATGAAAATAAACTCTTCGTAGCGTAATTGCAACCATACACCTATCCTTGTTGTGTACATACGAACATCATATACACAACGGATATTAAAAACAAATTAAACGTAATTATCAAGTCAGCTTGATGATGCTTTAAATAAACAATGAGAAAAATGGTAAAGGTACCCTACAGCAGCATCAACGTATCTTCTGTTGGGTACACTAACACATATTTTTTATATTCACACACTTCCAATCTGATAATATTATCATAGTATATTTACACAATTGTTTTTATACATCATATCAACAATTATGTTTTTTTTTTAAATTCGCCTAAATTGCGCATAAGAACTCAAATATTTTTTACCAACGTTACCGCTCTGGCATCCCTTGTATTTAAATATGCCTATTTTCAAATATGTTTACTCGTCTGCTAATTCAAAAATAAAGATACCTTGTAATTAGTATTCTCCCAGAATTAATAATATTTAATATATATATTAACCTTACACTTGTGAACATAGTGTAGTTTACTCACCTGCTTATTAAACCATAAAGAGACGTAGTATTCTTCCAAAATTAATAAAATTTGTTAATATATTAACCTTACACATGTAAACAAAGTGTATAAGATAATTAATAATTAAGTATCTCTTATTATTTCCTACTGTTTACCCCGTTTGCACCACTTTTCACTTCACTAGGTCAATCCTAATTTTGTTATCATTTAGCCACGCGGATTAAAATAACCTTAATTTCCTCGCTATTTCCCGTTGCCCTTATTCTTGCCTTAGGGTTGTAACAAGTGTATCTATTTGGGGCTGGTATACCTAGCCATAAAAATGACGTTCTTTTTGGAATTTGCATAGTTAAATTGTGCCCAATCTATTTGGTTTTCGATTCGAATAAAAATTGTTCGTCATAAAAAAATTAATAAAACTTTTGTGGAAAACATTTTTTTGAATACTGAAGGGATTTTGAAACAGTCAACTATGTAATTTTTGAAAAACGTTCGCCACTTTTGTGATCATATGTAAGAAATTTAATGTAAGCACCTAAAGTCAATTTTTTATCTAATTTCAACAAATATCTTAAAAACCACTTTTCAGGTCTGTGCGAGACTAATAATTGCGACAACACTTAGATAAATGTGCTTTTATTACCTCTTTTAAACTAATAATGAATTATAATTGAAGTAAATTTAACTAACCTCTTGATTCTTGAAATTATGTAAGAAAAAATATACAATGCAATTCCAATGGATATGACATGAATATAAAAAATAAACGTTCATTTAAATGTTTTTCATATTTATTCGTAAAATATGATATTTTTAATATCATTTTAACAAACGGGTTGCCTTTCCATAGAGTTGCACAGCAGTTAATGTAAATAAAATCTGTTAGGTGAATAACAATAATTGTTTATTTAGAAATAAAAGTAATTTAATTATAAATATAAGAATAAAATTTATTTTCTCTTTTATAAGGTTGTTGTTATATTATTTTCTTTCAACTGACATATTGTCAGATCTGTCATCATCATTAATTTTTAATTAACACAGTTCGTTTGTTATACTTTATTTATTATAAACATGAATAAATGCTGTTTGATTTTATTTGAACGCAATTTAGATGTGAAATATAACATTTAAGATGTACTTTCTTTAATTTTTGAACATAAATCTTAATTATTTATTCATCTGAAAAAGATGAAGGATGTTCAAAATGCTAGATATAGTACATTTATAAAATTCTACAAAATTCACAATTCAGTTTTATCATATTTTGTCACAAACTGACAACTTTAGTCACGATATCTGGTGGCCATAAAGAAAACCAAGTTTAATCTATATAGAAAAGGGAATGTGTTGTGTGTTTGTCGGAATTGTTTGGAGAAAACGATAGGAGATAGCGAAATAATAATGAGAAAAGACGCTATATTTTATAGATTTTCCTGACGACTTCAGAAAAACTATCAAATACTTCATCAAATTAATACTTCATCAAATTTGTTCCGTCGTTTGTTAATTTTAAAATTTCAGCTATTGCAAATGTTTGTTTCAGAGTTACTAAATCGAGTGGTTTAATGTGTTTATTGCACAATTACTTGCGAATTCACGGAAAGAACAAAGTAAGCAAATAAAAATTCTAAAACATTAAAAATTCTTTGTTAGAGTAATTTATCACATGAATCGTATAAAATACATTTCTTTCTCTTTTATATTTACCTAGAAAGAAACATAAGTTATCATTAGTGTCACACCGAAATAGTTTTTATAATGAATGGACCTTTTAATCGACCATTAAACATCATGTATGAAAATAATCACATAGAAGAAATTGTAAATTTATTTCTTCACATATCAAGGTAATAAATACTACCAACTGTAGACATCTTCTAAAGTAATACTCTCTAAGGATATAATTTAAAAACATAATTCATAAAAACCTGTCAGATTTGAATGAAATTCAAACAAATAAAATAATAATAAAAAATACAAAAAAAAAACGTTGAGAGAAAATCTACTCACTTGCCGTCTACATACTCGATGTGTTAAATCTTAAAAAAGTAAGTACATAATGGATTTTGTAGAGGAAAAGAGTGAGGCGTTAAGATTAGAGCAAACACAAAGTAAAATAACCTCCATATATGGACTGAGTTCACGAGTGTCCGATGGCGGAAGTAAATAATAACAAGATCCCATATATGAAATAATATTTTCATATTAAATTGAAATAATAACCCGAGTCGAAATTTATAACACCACTAGCACTGCCCGTTACTGCTTCGCCCACGAAAATTGTAATTTTACAGACCTTATATTACTTTGTATTTAAGTAAATATACTGAATGTCTATGCAAAATTTGAAGTAGATTGGACCAAGGAATCACGTTGTCCCATACAAACTTTTCCCCCGTTCACTCCCTTAGGGGTACAATACAAAGAACACACCCTTCAAGTTTCAGGTCTCTACGACCAGCGGTTTAGGCTGTGCGTTGATCCGTTAGTCAGTCATTTAGGACAAAGCATTTTATATGTATAGATTATAGCCTGCAAATCATTTTTTCTTTTGTTATTTATTGAATGTAAAGTCCTTTTTAGTTCATTAATAGAGCGAAAATATCGTGAAATGAAGATATAACGTTATAAAATCCATGGCCTGTTTATAATTGGTCATAGATAGCTCACCGAACATGCTAAAAAGCTATTTTGCGGAATCATCGTTTATTAGGTTTGAACATCAATCAAAGAAGTTACCAATAGAAGGAATCAAAATGAATGTCAAATCAAATTACCAGTCCAAGTGGCCAAGCTGTCTAAAGCGTTATGTCTGCGTAGTATCCTTACTTGGAAACTGGGAGGTTATGGGTTCGAATTCCGATATCGGCAGTTTGTCAATTACTAAGAAATAAAAAAGGGGTGGTTAATTGACTAAACTGTTGGCGTATGGACAAGAACGAAGTGACCAGCTATGCTTAAGAAGGTTTTCTGCAGTTTCGTTCACGATCTCCAGATGAATCTCGGCATAGTTCCTATCATAGTCGGCTGCAGCCGCATATCCTACCAATTCCTAGCCTATACACAAAAATTCCTTAAACTCCACTCACATCCTCACATCCTTAGGCATCACAATGGATCTTATGGTCTATCAATCTGTCGATCTAAGAAGTTATCATTCCAAATTCATAGTTTATGTCTGGCTTTATAATCAGAAACCCTCCAATTTGGGGTTGGTGGCTCTAGTTTATAACACTTCCATCTTTTGTTCACTCAATCCATAGATAGAGGTCATTAACAAACATACAAAATCAGAAATGAACTGTTATTAAAGAATGACAAAAAATTCACTAGGAGTCGAATAATATAGTATTCCTCGTTGAAACGAAGAAGATGGTTTGTGTATGTGTGATTATGTTGATGTGAATAATGACAATAATCCAACATGATTCTTCCATTTCTGGAAGTGCTCGTCGGCTCTCACACATGAGGCAGGATGTACAGACCAGTGTGATTTCAAATAGGTAAATAAAAAGTAAAACTGTATAAGTAAGTGGTTTTCTTTGAATGTTTTTTTTTTATTGTATGAAATATATATTTAATAAAGTCTTTAAGAATTATCCTTTGAATGTTTTTCTTCTGAGTTGAAGTACAATTTCAAGGAATTTAACTGGTCAACATAGTCTATCTAACTATACATTTTAGTTATGTTAGTTTTATATTTATATGTGTGAACTCTATTCAACGGTTTATTAGCTGAACTAAGGCTACCACACTTCTCCGTCGTGATTTACCGGCCGATCGTGCAGTGATTTTAAAAAAATTTTTGTTTCATTCTTAATATGTACTTATTTTGACGAAAAAAACAACAATAAATGCAAATTTACATATGACAGACAGTATAGTCTAGAAGAAATCGGCGAATTAGTATCGGAAGCCATACGGAAGCAATTTTTTTGACAGAATGCTTTCAAAATATATGCTAAATATCTCAGAAACTCAGTATTCCATGATACATGTAGGTCCCAATTTTTTAAACTGAATTTTTGTTCGCCAACCCGAATGACCGAATATTTTGAGCCAAATAGAGAGATAAATAGATAGATTGTAGAGGCTGCCCTGGACGGGGTATACTTCGACCATAAGGTCCATTGTGATGCCTAAGGATGTGACGACGTGAGTGGAGTGGAAGGAATTTGTGTATACACTAGGAATTGGTAGGATATGCGGATGCAGCCAACTATGATAGGAACTATACCGATATTTATCTGGAGTTCGTGGAGGAAACTGCAGACAACCTTTTCAAGCGTAGCCGGTTACTTCGTACTTGTCGTCCATACGCCGACAATTTAGTCAATTAATCGCCCCCCCCCTTTTTTTTTCTTAATAATTAACTGCCGATGTCGGGATTCGAACCTATAACCTCCTAGTTTCCAAGTAGGCATACTGCGCAGACATAACGCCTTAGACCCCTCGGCCACTTGGACTGGTTGGCCAAATACAAGTACGATGGAACAATTTTTCGTTGAAAAATTTCCCAAAAAGCGTATATATCAGTTAAAAATTGTCTATTTAAATTTGACTAATGTATAAGCCCCCTTTTTTAAGTCCAATCGTACACGTAATTAATTTTACTTATCACATAGCACGGTAGTGCGTTGGACAAAGTTTAAGCCCAGACGCCTACCATACTATGCGTTGCAGGAACGATTAGAGACGATTTTTAGGTCTCTGTATCTCAGGCACCAAAAAAGCAATGAAGCTCATATTTAAAATGAGCTAAATAAGAAATTCCCTGCACCTGAGAAACTTTCACAATAAATATATACCAATAATTTTCTCACTTTCGTAAAAAAAATTGTCCCTTGACATAGATTTCACTACTTTTTGTTTTTCCTGAGATATCACTAAATTTTGTATGCGAAAACTTGGACCCTTTCACATTTTTGTTTTTGATGGGATTATACTTACAATTCATTCGTTTGATTATATTTATTTGTTCCAATATTTATCATCAAATAATCAATTACATGTCAATTTAATGTAAAAAAAGTCATCGCATCATCATCATTGTGTTTTTATATAAAATCCACTCCCAAAATTTGGTAACATTGACATAGATGTGACAGCTATACAAGGTATTTAACTTGTCATGTTGTCTCTCTGACTTATTATATTATTTATAACACTATACACTACGTAATTTAAGATAGACCCAATAGAAACTTTGTATAGTGCATCTATCACTGTCTATGCACAGTATGCCATGATATAATATTCTTTGTTACACCCAAACTGCACTCAGCTGGGTGCTAAAACGTCTGCCCACCAAAGACAGTGCATAGCATATCACTTTGTATCATAATGTTGGATGCTTTGAAAATATTTGGTTGTGTTATTTTAACGGCATTTCAACAATGACATATTTCACAATAATAGAAAAAGTGAAAATTATTAAATGGTACTTTGCGGAAAATTCGGCTCAGGAATGTGTTAATTTATTCAATGTGACATTTGAAGATAGACAATCGCCAAACATTTGAACAGTTACTCGTTTGATTAGCTGTTTTGATTGTATATCAGATTGTAAGGATTGCTACAATGATGGCGAACCCCCACAAAAAAAATGAAGAGAGATAGCAGTTTGTAGTTCATTATTTTTTGACGATAAAAAATCGACAAGAGAAGTTGATGAAGAACTGGGCCTAAGTTTTACAATCGACTAGCATATTGTTTAGCAAATAATGGAGGAATATTCGAACAGTTGGTTTAACAATTTAGTTTGTATGAAAATACTTGTTGTTTTTTTGGGGTATTCTTTTAATTTGTGTGGTTTGTCGCTTTATGTTATACTGTTTCCTTTTGGAAATTTGGTGTAGTTTAAAATACAATCTGTATATATCAAATGATATTTTATTCGAATACATATATTATACATCTCATTCAGAGAAAGAGAGAACTTTTTGAAGTGGATATATAAAAATATCAAAAATATATTGATTTCATATCATTTTTGAGTCGACTCGAAATCTCGAACTCTAGTGAACTCGAGAAGACAAAATAACGTCAATTGACTTAACGGACCATAAACTGAACCAGACTCCTATTTATAACTGATCACTTTGGTCAAATGACTTCTGGTGACCAAAATAGAAACCAGTTTCAGTGTGCAGTGTAAGTTATAGCCGGCCCAGATGTCTATTAATGTTTATTATAGAATTTGAGGGTCAACGATTTTCTCAATTATTAAAAAAAATGCAAAAAAGGGGGCGGTTAATTGACTAAACTGTCGGCGTATGGACAAGAACGAAATAACCGGCTATGCTTGTGAAGGTTTTCTACAGTTTCCTTCACGAACTCCAGATGAGTATCGGCATAGTTCCTATCAAAGTCGGCTGCAACCGCACATCCTACCACTTCCTAGTCCACACACAAAATTCCTTTTCCTCCACTCACATCCTCACATCCTTAGACATCACAATGGACCTTATGGTCGAAATGTGTTCCGCCCAGGACAGCCGCTAAAGTCTATCTACGAAAAGAATTAACTGGTGGTGAAAAATTTTTTTTTTTTTTTATTTTAACTTACTTAATTTTTCTTAACTGGGAATCGTAAAGAATTTTCTTAACTGGTTTTTACCATACGTAAAGAATTGTGCATCTGCAATTTTGTTTCATAAAAAGTAACTAGAAGCTGCCAATCAATCTAAAATTTTTTTTTCTATTTGAAATAATTCATTTACGTTGATAGCTTGACGAGAATTTTTATTTTATCTACCATGTCATATAACTACTTTTTTTCTCTGGTGAATACAGGTGGTTCCTATGTGTGGATTGATTCTACAACCACATGAACTAAAAAAAAAAATTGAAATTGGTTCCGTGGTTTTGTGGAATACATTGGCTGGGCTCTGTATTGGTATAGTATAAAACCATATACAGTTTTAATATCAGTATATTTTTCAGTTATTTTATTTCATTAAATTAATTAAATCAAATAATTTTTCAGAAAAACAAACGCGAATTGATACAAAACATGAATTTATTTTTAGATTTATTTCAAATTTTCAAGATGAATTCATCAAATATTAATGTGGTTTCATTTTATGTGATTACATGCTTTCGTCTCAGATTCTGATACACTTACTTTTTAAGGAATTTTCTTTCATGAGAAAATTTTACTATTAGGGTTTAACATATATACCTATAAGTGTCTGTACGCGCTTTATACAGACCGCAATTTTACGCCAACTGGAATGAAATTTATGCAACGTGCTTCTTGATAGGTAATGTCCGTTAATTAACAAAATCGGTCAATGAGAAAGAGGGGATCTTAAAGAGAAGGGGAAGCTCTCTTAGTATTTCTAAAATAAAAAAAAAAGGTGGTCTTCAAGTAAAGTTGAAGTAGATAAATTTAACAATTTATCGCTAATTTAGCGCTTCCACTAAAGAAAAATATCATAAATATATTAATATACGTGTGTAAGCAATATTTTAAAGCACTCAATATCTTTGCACAGTTTGAATATTTTTTTAACCGACGAAAAAAACGAAGGAGGTTCTCAAGCCAATCTCTATATTTTTTTTAAATGTATTACCACGCATAACTTTTTACAGAGTAGTCCGATTTCGATAATTTTTTATTCGATAGGATATACTTCGAAATTGGTACCATATAAATTTGAAACAAAAATTTCGCCGCTAGGGTTTGAAAAATAGGGAATGGTTGATTGTTCACCACTGAATTTTCATCTGTGAACCGATTCTTTTGAAACTTGACACACATATGTAGTTCTAATGATACTATAAGCCGCAAAAATTAAAAAATAAAACTTTTTAACAAAAATAGAACGATATAATTTTATATAAATACGTAAATACGTAAATATTTTGTAATATTTACTTTTAACAAAAAATCAGATTCACCCTTCTTTTCGATGAAAATTTTTTGGCGCTGACTCAAAATTATTTAGGTATTTACATTAGTGTATGACTACAAAATTATTATTTTTTGCTTTTCAGTTACTTTCTTATTTCGTCGGTTCTATTTTTTGTTAAAAAGTTTTATAATACTTGCTGACAGATGCAAATTTAATTACAATATTAAACATATGTTTTTATTGTTGTAAAAAGTACTTCTTAATAAAAATTAACATTTGTGGAAAATAACAATAACAATAAACATAATGGATTTCCTCGATTTTTATTTATTTATTTATTTAAGTCGTTGTAGGAAGGAGAGAGGTAGACGTGAGAAATAGATTATACCATACCCTACCATACCCACATCAATACTATACTTTGTTTCGCTAAATCACTTCACTTTATTTTGAATTTTTCTCTCCACACCCCCACAGATATATATCTACACATTTAAATAAATAAATTGTGAAATGTTTGTGAATAATATATGTCAGAGTTGATTTTGTTTTTAAACCATAGAGTTGTGTTGTTGCTCTAGCTCAAATCAAATAATATCTATTTTCTGTTTGTATGTAGATATAGTAGAGTAATATGTATTTATTGTATTGTTCGTAAAATCTGTATAGAATAGAATTCATGTTTTGGGAGCTTTAAATAAATTGATTTTTAAAAAAAAATACATATAATGGTGTGTGTTTTTGTAATAAGAGTATTGTGTCACATTTGGAAAATATTTACCTAAAAAACAACACTATACATACATTTTATAGGCACACAAAATATCGGTTGTGAATGTCACATAACCTGTATATACAGGCTATCAGTTAATGAAGCATTTCACATCAACTTATTTCGATCTAGTAATAATATAATTGAAATAATAAGTCATATTCTTAGCGTAAATTAACTGGTTCACATTTTTTGTAGGGGATTGTACATCAAAAGTTATTTTCCAAAAAAGTTTTTATCTATTGAATTAAAAAGCAAAAAATATAATATTTTTCCCACGGCATCAATATGTAGCTATAAATAAAAACTCGGGGCGCTCAGGTTTGAAATGTTAAATCATTAAATAAAATATTGTTTAATTTTTAATTTGTATGTGCTTTACCTTAATTGATTTTTAGCAACTTAATTATTTTTACATTTAAAATGAACAAGCGAAATAATAGGAACGGCGAGCGTAAAAAACGCTGCCCACTTAATTAGGAGATGCAGTTTTCAGAAAAGATAGTATATATAGTGACCATCCCATCCCTTGCCTAGACAGCCCTGCGAGAACCTGATCCGACAGGGGGAGGGGGTGTACTTCAATCTCAAATTTTTGAGCTTTTAATCATCAATTCTGTCGGATCAGGTTCTCGTAGAGTTGCCTAGGCAAGTGATTGAAGTCCCTATATGTTTACACTTCGACCATGTGACCAAGGTCTATTGTGATGCCTAAGGATGTGAGAATGTCAGTTGGAAAATCTTATTTTCTAAAATATAGTGATAAATTCTTTCGTTATCAATACCAATCAAAAATGGTATTTTTGGCTTCAGTAGATCTTGAAACATAAAGATCCGCAAAAAAAAACATACTATATATAGAAGTAAAAGTATATCGAAGGCCGTAAAACCGATTACAAAAAGTGCTTTTTTATGTAGATATAAGTAGATATTTGTTTTTTTTTATGTTCCTAGCGTGGTGTTAAAATCTCTATAAATGTATCTAAATCATTTTATTGTTTTATTCGATCATATCACGTGAAAATTTGTTGCCAGAAGATCAGCATACCAAAAAATTCGTCAATATTTGTTCTGATATTTATTTACGTCAGTACATACATGATGATGCAGATTCGTTTTATTATATTTTCAAATCTGTTCATTTTGGGGCCCTATGAGACTTTATTCTAATGAGACGGCCATTGAAGAAGTTAGTTCTTAGTTCTAGAACACACAGACAAAATTTAAGGGCGTTATTTCTTTTCGTTTTTGAGTTATCATGTCCACGGACGAACGTGCGGAAATGGAATTATTAGGTCATTTTATGAACACCAATACCAAAAACTTTTTTCTGTGATCATTATTTTCAACCGTTACAATGTCGGGACTAAAGTTAATACACTCTTGTATATGTTATATATGCCGGGTATAAAAAGTCAGGACTTAACTTATTATTACCTTGTATACCGTCTGTTTTGGACAGCTTTGCTAATAGAGAATCAATGTTAAATATTATTTACTATAATAATTACACAATGCTTCATAAAGAAATAAATAGTGGGGGTACTTTGTAGTCTGTAGTGTGTGTGTGCATACGTATTGAAAAATAATATTATAAATTAAGTGGGCATCACTAAATCCCCACTCTTAAATGGCATCAAACAAATATCAATTTACATCATCCAAAATCAGTCAGAAGTTTGTAAGTATGTGTATGTATGTATAGGTTTATAGTAAATATTTTATTTATTTATTTACTATTAGAAATGCTTTTGAAAACAGACTGTATATTATACAACTTGTTTTTTAAAATACACCAAATCTGGAATACTGTATAGTGTATCTATCGGTTTCTATATGTAATGCACTATGATATGGTTTACGTTGTCACACTTAAATAATATTACTCGCGCGTGAATACATCGTTGTTATTGTCCGTCGTCCGTCAAGTGAGTGTAACACCATATCATGGATACTGTGCATAGACAGTTATAGATGCACTATACAATGTTGCTATTGGATCTATTTTAATTTACGTAGTGTATATACCGTGTATATAAATCTGGATGGTGGCACACTCAAAAATAAATAGAATAGAACACATTTCCCACTATTTATTATCAACATTATTTGTATTGATAAAATTTCTGCACTTATCTTTAACTACTTGTTCAATTTGGTAAACGATACTTAAATAATGAAAATAAATATTATTAAAAAAATTAAATAAGGGTTGTTTTTAAGGAGTTTCAAGATGTTCTCATATAATTATTATTAATACTTTATTATTTAATGCAAATATTTGTAAAAATTAAATATTTAACTTGTGCTGGTGGATATTCTACAATATAAGATTGGAACAATTTAATTTATTAAAATATTATTTGAGCTACTTTATTAAATTTTTATTTCTCTAAAATAAATTAACCAAAAGAGAGGAAGAGAAAAGAATAACAGCTAGTTTTCTTCACATTGGTTCACACATTTTGTTTCCGATAACCTTGTCATGGAATAATAATATATACCTATATTTAACTCATTGTACAATATAAAACAAATCTATGCACTTAAGGAGTGAACCTTTTTCGAAAACAGATCGGTTTAGTTTTATCGTTTTCGTTTTTTAAATTGAAAAAAAACTATGAAAAAAAAACAAATAATAGAATTGATAGATCGAATGATGGGCTGTGTAACTGAGTCTAGAGTATATATATATATATATATATATATATATATATATATATATATTTATATATATCTCCCATTCACTTAATCTTACAATTATTGTCATCAGATATTCAACATTAAAAGCTAATGTAGATATTGGCACATGGAATAACTATGGGCGGTCTTGTTGGTCTTATCCCAAGGAAATGAGTGAGAAAAAGATAAAACTAGAAAATAATTTCAATGTTTGATGAAAGACTTTATAAGTGTGTTACTGTCAATCTGATTGTAGTAAAACCCATTTAAGATGACTTTCGATTCGAATACATGTTTCCCTAGTACTTCACACCATATATATGTTGTCCAACCGTATCCTTCTTTCCGGATTTGATTTTTATCCGCACATTGTTTTGAGTGCTTTGGTGTTTTCCATGTCTTTGAGTCAATCACGAGTGGTCTTCATTTTGTTTCAATTTATTTAGTTCTATTGGATGTTGTTGAAGAATGCGAGGATCGTGGAAGGAAGTAGAGGCGTGTGCTAATATGCGGCAGGTTCAATTATATATATCCCATATACTAAATCTTACAATTATTGTCATCAGTTATTCAACATTAAAAGCGAATGTAGGATATTGGCAGATGGAATAACTATGGACGGTCTTGTTGGACTTAACCCAAGTGTGAAAGTGTGATGACTTTCGATTCGATAATTACTGCGCTTTCAATTGCGAATGAGTTAATTTAAATGGTTACTGCTGCATTCCCTTATTTTTAAACCTTACAGTGTATCTGAATTTTCTAAAAATATTTCCCCAAATTCGAAAGTAATAATTTCTCAAGAATATATCAGGTTTCTACACAAATGATCATACGGTATATATTGCATACATATATTTTTTCATACAGCCTGTATACATTTTGGTTGGTTGTGTATCAATTTAAAAAAAAATAAATAGCCTGTTATCATCATTGATGATTTTCATTCCTCTATATCCTCTATAATAATGTAAAACATTCTTTTACCCAAAAGTAATTTTTCTGTTGTCAATTGTTATTTCGTACAATAAACAACAAAATAACAAATCGTTTAAGTAAACGATTCACAAAACAAATGACATATATATTATTTGAAACGATGATGATGGTTCGTTCTTGATGAACTCTCTTCTCCGCCATCACCATGCAAGTTAGCAAATAGCAATATTATCAATACTGTTATTTCGTTTACCAACCACTGTGCGAGAGATATGAGATTTTCATTGCGATTTTGTTCCCTTATATATATATATATATATATATATATATATATATATATATATATATATATATATATATATATATATATATTATAGTATCAGAGTGGTATCTCTTTTTATCCATTATGTGTGTGGTATGTGGTAAAAGTTTAGCAATTGATTGAGTTTAGGTATGGTAAATTAAATATAATGTGTATGGTTTCTGTTGTTTGTTATTGTCATATTTAAAAGTTTAAAGTGGAAGGTAATATCAGATTTCCTTCTGGTAATTTCTTAACATTGAGAACTATGCCATTGAAATATTTAAAGTAGTTCGCTCTTTTTTGAAGAAAATGTAACTATTGTAGATATCAAATATTCATTAAACATTGTAGATGTCGAAACATATAAAAACATACGATCACTTATCAAATAATTGGCTTTCGTTTGTCATTTACAACATCAAACCTTTAACTAGTCTACGTAGCTCCTACGTGAATAATTTTTAAAAACAATTTGAAGATTTCGATATGTTTATGCTCTGTTATTTAATTTAAAAAAAGCCACTAAGCTCCGCTTTATCTTTGACCGTGTTTGCGCTTACTAATGAACAATTAGCCCGTTTTTATACGTGAAATTTTGGATGCAAATTTTCAATCGCAATAAAAATCGTTGACATAACAAAAATTACATTGTTGTCAAATATAATTCCCTTGTTGTTTAATATTTCTTTCTTTGTCAACCGCACTAGTGGCAGGGTTAAAGTATACCAATCCCAAAAAAGGAGATATCATACATACACAAGTTTTTACACGTGAAAGTTTTAATGAAAGTTTTCAATCGCAATAAAAGTAGTTACTTTGCTAACTGAATATAACTGAAGATACTTTGCTATGTACACGCAGAAATTCATTTAAAATACATCAATTGTATTTTTTGTTAACAGCTATAACTCTCGTCTTGTTTCTTTGTCAACCACTTCAGTCACATGATCAAAGTATACCAATCACAAAGGAGTAGAGTATCAACACATCGTATACACTACTATTACATATTAAGTTACATATAAGATGTCGTCATAATAGAAATCTTCTCTATTTCATCAAACTTAGAACATGCATCCCAAAGTACTACTGCGCCTGCTCACTAAATCAATCGCAATAATAATGACATCTGAAGTTACATGAGCAAAAACAGGCTATCGCAAACACTATACTTACATATTAGTTACATATAACATTGCATGTGAACTTGCTTCAAATAGAATGCTTCTCTTTTTTGATATAAATAAAAGCTTTCATAAAAAATTAAACTGGGCTTGCTCAGAAGAACAATCAATTGAAAACTTGCATCAAAACTTTCATACGTAATACCAAAAGTATATCGTATAACAATTTTTACTGTGTCCTGACTGAAATTGTGACCTTTAGAACGCCTACCAACATGCATATTACATAAATATAAATTTGATTATATTTTATTTAATTTTAAATTAATCATTTTATATATTTTTTATTGAGACATACAAATGACACTAAAAAAAAAAAAAAACTAAATACAAAATTAAAAGAATATTTTAATAAAAAGTTAAAAGGGATACAATTCATTTACTTCGTATGTTATGTACATATTTGTTTTTTTTTTTTCAATTACTTTAATTGATGATACAAAAAAATTACACAAAAAATATTGAACTTCAAAAAAAAAAGTAATAATAAACGAACCAACGAATCCATTTATTATTACCCCATTTCAAATCGGGATAATTATTTTATTGCAATATTCATGTGAATATTATAACCATATTTATTATTTATAATACTTACACGTATAAATGGACGCCATAAATGTCTATACACAGTTTCAATTAACGAATTTCAATAAATTTTGCTGATACAAATACAGGCTTGATAAGTTGATTCATTTGATCTTTTATTAGAAGTGTAATCATGTGCGTAGTGCGCAAGTATCTGGAAGCAACGTCTGTATCTTCGTAACGGGTTTTAATGGTATAGCTTAAATCTTTCAATATTTTAGCCCTTTTATTAAACCGGTTTATTGTACTCGATTATAAATCTTTGAGTACATATTTTCCTGAGTTATCTTGTAGCTATCAACAGAGTCATATATCATTATTAAATATTCAGGTAAAATAAACGTTTAGTAGAAATCTCAATTTGTTTTTTTATTTAACTTTTATTAACGTAGGTTGCATACCGATTATACCAAGATATTTTGGTATATTCTTACAAGTTCTGTCTCCCTTCAAATCTCCGCAGCCAAGTACTAAAAACAAAAATGTGTACCATTTCTATTATCATTTCTAATATCAATTTGTTACATTGTTGGAAATAAATTTTATAGTTTTTGAGATTACTATTATATACACATAGTCGTAATATTACATGTTACGATATCACATAGAATGTTTCCAGTGATGCAAATTGTATGCTTTTGATTGTACACAAAATTTAATATGATATAGATATGGGTATGAAAAATTTTTTATGATTTGAAAATTCTCTAAAAGTCTTAGCATTAAGGTATAAGTTCAATCGTAAACTCTTTTTTTTATAATAATTTCATGCAATTGCAATACAAAATATAAGCTGCGTACTTTATTTAATTTAAAAAAAATTAAATTTGTTTTTCTGATTGTGAAACGAAATACTTGCAAAGTTGAGATTTTTAACAAGTACGGCTTTCGGAAACGTTTCCCGCATAGCTTTTATTTTATTAAGACACGAAATCATCTCTTTATATTTCATATAGTTAAGAAAACCAAAAATATTGATTAATCACTGACAACGTAAGTCTTGCATAGTCCAACCACTGTATCATAAACGTTTAAACACTATATATGTTATAATATGTATGTTGAATTGGCATAGCTGTAACAAGAAAGTTTAGGATACTATATTTTATAGTTTTTGCTATATATTGCGATAATTTAAAGATAAATAGTTTGGTTTAATTATTATTCTAATCAATATATCTATCAACTGAATATTGTTTAAATAAGCTTTTTTAAAGATTCCATTCGCTATGATAATCTTGTCGTGTGATTAACTTTGACTATGTTCCCCATTATCCGTTTAGTTTGCAATTTTTATTTGGTTAAAATGTGAAGTAATTTTTTATTATCACCTTGTATACACAAAATTATAATGAACAATTTTATAAAAAAGAAAAAACCTTTTTTTAATTAATAAATGAAAATAATGATTTGAAATAGCTTGTTAAACAAAAAAAATAACCGTTTTTGTTTGTACATAATATATGAAATATTTGAATGAAACAAACAGAAAAAAAATTATTAAATATAGATGGGGAAATAATATATAATTAATAATAAATTTGATTGTACCAATTTTGACGATAAAGTTAAATAATTTATTTACATGTTATAATAAATATATAATAAAATTATTAATCACTTTGATTAAAATAGCAATGAAATTAATATACCTACTGATAGACTACTACCTAAATATAGTAAATATATATTATTATATGTATCATTGTTATTTATATCATTCATTATAAATAAGTTGATCTTTATTCTATTTCACTTATACATATATTTAATATATATTTGTTATATACAGGATGAATCGAACCAGGTGCATAATAACACACGCCTCCATTTCTTTCTATGATGCTCCACTCTTTAAATAATTTTTGAGAAGATAAAATTTGTGGTAAATAAAATTTACAACAATTCATCTACTGTCCATTTTTTCTGTAATTCGGCTTATGGCTTCTCATTTTTTATTCGATGAAAAGTTCATGTCTGTATGAAAACGCAGGTCTATATGTTGACTTTTGTTAAACTCTAAACACACACACATATATATATATATATATATATATATATATATATATATATATATATATATATATATATATATATATATATATATATAGTGTTCAATAATAATATATATATATATATATATATATATATATATACAGAGTGATATCGTTATGGTAACTTGATTTGATATTCATTATAAATTCTCCGATAAAATTCTCCATTCTACGTGGCTCCTACGTGATGACGTGACGTAACTGCGCACGTCATGCGTTTATATTTTGTACGAAAATCTGAATAAATAAATAATGAAAGAATTGCCTTTAATATTTACATGTTGATTTTTGTTAAACTCTGAACGTTGATTATTTGATCTATCTTTAGAATATCAATCTTATTGTAATATTTGTTTATAATATTTTCTATTCGTATTTTATTTTAACTATATATTATATATTAAGGCAGTTGTCGTGATACAATATTGTCAAAAGTTTGTGGAGCGTATGCGTATAGTCAGAGTAAAGGAACGTATAGCATAATAAGCCACAATTTTTGTACAAGAATGTATCGGTAGAAACTTTACTCCAGAGGTGGGCGCAGACGGATCGCCGGAGTCGAACGGACTCTCCATAAGCTGGGTGAGAGTAAGTAATAAAGGTATGTTTTGAAGTAAGACGGGACGATGTTTCAATACAGGTTGTCCTACCGATCATTGCCCAATAATTTATTCAATCAATTGAGAATTAGTTTTTTAAAATATTTATTGTTTAAAAATATCTTTAACAATATGGAGAGATACACCAAAAAACTAAATAATAATAATAACAATAATAAGAATAATAATAACAATAATGATGATAGCAATAACAATAATTACAACAACAACAACTATATGTATTCCCACTTTATGTAAAATTTAACCATTTAAAAATTAGTAACAAATTACCAAACTCCCCCCCACCCAGCTTTATCATTGGCATCTTTTTTGTATCCAGTGTCATCAAATTGACACTATACACCCTACTAAGAAAAAATAATTAAATCAAGTAAATAATTGTTTATTAGTTCTCCGATATGAATAGATTAGGCAAATAATTCGGAATTTCCTAAAATCTAATTCTAAAATCTAAACTAAAGCTAAATCATAAAAAAATTTACAAGCGGTAAATCACCAGCCCAAAATTCCAGAGTTTGTATTCAATGTATTTTATATATTGTATACTTTGAATAATAGTGACCATAAAAAAGAATTGGTATTATTATATTTTTTTCAGAAAACGTTTTAATTAAAAAAAGAAAATAATAATAATTGGTAGGATACCCTATATTTACTCTATCTCTGTTCCTACCTCTCACTCAGAGCTCAGTGCAGTCAAGGTCTGCCCACCTATGCTTTACACATACGATACTTGTTTATACGTTTATACAAATACAGAGTCTCGTTAATCTTAGATTAATTAATAACTAGAGGGTGCCGGATTATTGTAATGTTCGGATTACTGGATTGTATAGAAAAAATCATAATAAATAAAATAAAATAAATAAATGCGGGGAGCGGGAGTAGGGAGCGGCGAGAAAGGAACGGGCTGAGGTTGCCGGATTATTAGACGTGCCGAACTATTGAACTGTCGGATTAGTGAGACTCTACTGTACTACCTAACATTTTTAAAAGTTCATACGGTCAATCGATTACAAATTGTAAGTGTGAGTGTATAATAATACGCTTAATAAGTGAGCATAAATTTGGAACATTTTCTAATTATGCCCATTAGCAGGACACAACTACCTTAACAATATAATATTGTTGATTATACATTCTGACTGTATATTATTTCAATTCTTCATCATAGTATTAGTACATACAAATTAGTACATACAAATTAGTACATACAAATTCACAGTTTATTATTAATTGAGTTACTCTGTAAGTATCTCCTTGTATGTATATTCATAAATCTTTCAGTTTGTTTGTTTTTATCATGTGATGTAGTCTTGTTGTTGTTAGTATTGTTTATAAGCGCATCTCATGCTTGTAAAATTTAATTAGACTAAAAAAAGATTCTGTTGAAACTTGAGACACATATGAAAATAAAAAAGTAACTTTTTAGTCTAAGTCCTACACTAATGTAAATACCTAAATAATTTTGAGTCGACGCCAAACAAACAAAATGTAATATTTTGTAATATTTACTTTTAACCGAAAATCAGATTCACCCTTCGCCCATTTTGATGGAGATTTTTTGGCGTCGACTCAAAATTATTTAGGTAATTGAATTAGTATAGGACTAAGTTTAACTTAAAGGTTACTTTTTTATTTTTTCCTTTCTTTTTTCGAAGGTTTTTCGAATTTTTTGTTATAAAGTTATTATTTTTTGCTTTTCAGTTACTTTCTTATTTCATCGGTTCTATTTTTTGTTAAAACGTTTTTATATAAATCGTCCTTAATTTAAAATACGACTATTTTAAAAAGCTTTTATTAGAATTAACTTTTAATTCGTTTGTTAGGAAAAAATTCAATTATCCTAATTTAACTAGGAGTTTAAAATTTTATAAACATGTATGAATCACTTGACAACACAATGTACTATATCTAATATAGTTCTATACAAATGAAATTCGAAACTGTTCTCTGTTGATGATTAGAAGTGTTGATAATAAGAAAATAATGGTGGGAAGTTAAATTGAGTTTTTTTTGAAACAAGCTTTTATTAAATAAAATAAAGAGTAAAAAATAATTTGTTTCTGATTCAACAATATATATCCATAAGCAAAAGCTTGGCGCGCTCCTTTTTAAATGTTCGATATAATAAAGACTTGGGGAAAGTTTTTTATATTATTTTTTAGTTTTCATTAAATAAGAGCTTGATTTTATAAATAATTATTCTCAATCAATACTTACTGGCTGGTGGAGTATCGACTGAAGTTAAGATTTATTTTTTAAAACTCATTAATTGTATGCATTAAATATTTGTCGACGATATCTGCATCCTACACATTCATACCACTATCGATTTTCCACATTAACTTTTCCATTAAGTTCCATTTTTAAAGTATGAAATACTATTTATTATGCATATAGAACAAACATACTATATATAATAAAAACAAAGAAGGATGTGATAATTTACTGAGATAAAAAGCATTTATCTCAGGAAATTATTATAGGACTACAAACATCAGCCATGTCATTTACTCACACATATCAACAGGAACAAAAACATATAAAACATAAGATCACTTATCAAATAATTGGTCTTCGTTTGTCATTTACAACAACAAAAACTTTAATTTGTAACCGTACAACAAAACAACACACAACTACAATTTTAGGGGTAACGAATGACTTTAACCTTTTCCAAAACGAGTTACCCGTTAACATATGAAGCATCATTACATTATGTATAAACATTAAATATGAAGCATCATTTACACATTAAAATAATAAATGACATATTTGATCGGGTATTTTATTACGTTTCCGCTCTTTTAGCGGATTTTCATTGAAAATGCGTCCGTATATGTGTATTAATGCGCTGTATAAGGCAGGTCGAATCCTGGTAAGTAGGTCTTTCTAGACCATTTTTGCCGTTCCCTAAAGGACAAGGAATTTGTATGTAGACTAGAAATTGGTAGGTTGTTGGCTGCAGCTGACTTTGATAGAAACTACTTAGATATTTATGTAGAGTTTGTGAAAGGAAACTGCAGAAAACCTTTCACAAGCATATCCGATTACTTTCGTTCTTGTCCATACGCCAACAGTTTAGACAATTAACCGTCCCAATAATTTTTTTTAAGTTAATTTAACGGACAAACTGTCCTGTCACCGTTGGGAGTCGAGCGAGCAACCTCCCAGTTCTGAGCACCATGATATTTTGAGTTGAGAGACATGATTCTTTTCTCTAAGAAAATTAACTTTGGCTACGTAGCTCCTACGTTTTTTAAATGATTAAACTGATGAAAGCAGACCACTGTTATAAAGTACAATATACATAAGTCCGCATGATCCAGTCGTTAAAGGCGTTCTACTCGGAACTCGGAACAGATTGCTGGTTCGATTTCCAACACTGGCAGTTTACCAATTTAATTAATTAAAAAAATTAACGGGGCGATTAATTGACTAAACTATCGGCATATGGACAAGAAAGAAAGTAACCGGTTATGCTTGTGAATGTTTTCTGCAGTTTCTTTTTATATACTCCAGATGAATATCGGTATAATTCCTATCAAAATTGGCTGCAGTCGAACAATTTACTTATTCCTAGTCTACATACAAATTCCTTGCCCTTTAGGGGTCGGAACAAAATGCCTTGAAAGGCCTCTTTGCCAGGCTTCGACTTCCCATTCGCTTCTACTACTGGTATGAGATACGAAACATCAAACGATGTTTCGTGTGAATAATTTCAACGTGTAAATATTGTTTCTTATATTTTATTCCTTATTTGTTATCGTGTAAATAGACATTTCATTTCATAAAACATTTTATATATTTTTAATGAATTTTAAACAAATTTATGTTACCTGCTATCTATTTAATTGTTACCGAAATGGTGAATAAATTTGTGATTCACAAATTTATGGACCAAAAAATTTGATTAAATGTGAATAGTTATTTTACTTGGTTTGAATAGAAAATATTATTATTTTTTACTTCAATAAAAACAAATTCCAATTTATTCTTATCTGAAATAAATCTCTGTAAATTGAATTGAATCATCATTTTTTACTATCGAAATAGGAACATTTTTTTTCTTTTAGAGATTGATAGTAACAGAGAACGTGTTTTTAGATAGGTTGTATTTTTTTATCGAATGTAAGTCTAGTTTGAAATTTGACATAGAATAAGGTCACAAAATAAATTATTATTCAAAAAAATTATTTAAAAAACAAGTGGAAATATCAACTAACTGAGTTTATTGCTTAAATACCCGGTATATCCTGAATTTATATTAAAGTTAACATTTTTTATCGTTACATTTTTGTTCTATCTCTTACGATTTCAAAAATGGGCAGCTTTCTCATTTTGCCCAAACATGGTCCGATTTTTCCCATTCACAAACTTAACCTTAGTGTTTTTCTCTAGAATACACATACAGAATAAAAACTTTTATTACTGTCGCATTAAAAACAAACAAAATTAAACAGTTATTAAATAAAAGAAATATTTGAAATTTCTTAAAATCACTTTATTTGACTAGTTTCGGTACACAGTTCCTTCTTGAGATAAAAATGAAATGAGCAATTTTTACATACTGTACCAACAAAGTAAATATTTTCAGGTAATTAACAAAACATTTAATGAATGAGATCTACCAGTATTGGAAAAACCTAAAACTATAAACATACTTTTGAACTGACAAATTATACAAACTATTTAACACATAGGTTTACAAAATATAATATTTTAAGAATGTAAGGCAATAAAACTGAGACGAACCTCTAAACTTCGTGTTCCGAAACTAGTCAAATAAATAGATTGTACGAATATTTGTTTTATTTAATAATTATAATGGATTTTCGCCAAATAACGACCTAGTCAATACAAAATTAAACAGCTTATTGTAAAAGCGTAGAATGCTTAAGATTAAATTTAAATCATCAAAGTGCTTTTTTTTCTATATTATATTCATGCTCCATATATTACTGACGCACACTGTATATTATTTGTATAGAGTGTATCCAAACTTTGGCTTACTTTACACTTGAGAACACATACAGTACATTAAAAAGACAAATCATGAATATAATGATATAGGACAGTTGTGTCTATCTTGTATGTACCTAAGTGACTTACTCTTAACGCTTGTAGAACGTCTTACATACGTGTAGTGTATGTGACTATCAAATATAAAATAAATATATGGTATATGTTATTCATGGTAAAGGAAGTCGACTATTGCTCGAATATTTTATCCATAACACGTTTTTAAAGTACGCTTAAATTTGAAAATGGGCCCACGGTCTTACCACATCATTTCTTCAACATACTCTAGCGGTCACAGTTTGCATTTGTTCGGAATAAAATTTAGTATGTGAGTTGCTTTTGGTATTTGAAAGGCCAAGTTTGTTAATGGTCGAAATCGGACAAGGGAAAAGGGGGGTTTAGAGGGAGGGGAAAACACGAAACTTAGTATATCTTCCTTAATATTGGAAAAATCGAAAAATTTATAAGAAGTAAAGTTGTAGAAAATGAGTTTTACTATAATTTTGTTTCTTATCATTTTTTCTGTGATACTAATATTTACGGAAACATTTACAGTTTAAGATTGAAAGAGTTTGAGAAAAAATTATAATCCTTATACATTTTTTGATTCTTCTAATATTAAGATAGATATTTTGTGTTTTATGTTTTCTTCTATGCCCCTATTTCCCCTTGATCTATGCCATTTAGTTATAAAATTGGCCTTGCAAATACTAAAATCATATCAGATATTATATTTCATTTTGTTCACACTAAAATTATGACCGCTGGAGAGTGATTTATGTATTCTAAGGAAATTCGCTAAGTTGAAGCAGCTCCTGCGTAACGAATTTTTTAACGATTTCGTGTATCAATTACGTGTATTAATACGTGTATCAATTTTAACCAACGTGATACGTGTATACGGTATAAGTGTACCTATTGTGCTATTGGATAAACTTAAATACATATAACAGTATATGACTGTAATATAGACTCTCTAGAAATTTTTAATAGATGATTTGTACCGAATACATTTTTTATGAAAATCAATTTTATTCAGCACAAATCGTGTATAAAAATATGAAATAGAAGCGTCATTTTTGAAGTCGATAATAAAAGGTCAACGCGTTATGCGTAAAAAATGTCGGCATTCGCCGAATTCGTTCTATGACGATTAAAATACATTCAGCAGCCATATAATATATTTGATGGAACTTAGTATACGTACACTTACAACCTCGCTATAGTAAGAATAAGAAACATTTTGTAAATATACATAATATGAATTTGAATTTTTATTAGATATAAATTATGGTATATAATTTTTATTTCAAATATAAATATTAGTATATAAATAGATATTCGATTACAATATGTAATATTCAAAACGTACTTAAGTGTATCGTCAATTTCTTGTATAGTTATATAGTTTTATGGGGATGAACATTATTTTTTTCAATTATTTTTTAAAACTACACATATCTAAGTACATCATCATAGCGTCGAATAAACTGTCTGTACGATGTAATGTTCCATGAATATGGTTAAATTTTTCCTAAGACTGCACCAATCAAAAATAATTGTATAACAGTTGTTATTCACATAAGGATGTAGTAAATTCATCATCAACTCGTTATATTTTTCAATAACAGCCGTAATAAAACCGTAAAAGTATATACTAAACAATTGAAAATAACAACAAACTGAGTTAATTGCTTAAATAACCGATATATTGTGAACTTATGTAGAAAAACCTATAAAAGACCTTTGTTAGTTTATAAAAAGGAACACTTTTGTCATTAAATTTTTGTTATATCTTTTACAGTTTCAAACATTGTGCGCATTTACCCATTTACGAACTTGACCTAACTTTTAAGCTCTAAAACACACGCAAAATTTCAGTTCGTTAAATCTCTTTTCGTTTTTGAGTTATCGTGTTCACGGACAGACGGACGAACATTTATGTCAAACATTTATGTCTGTGATCAATATTTTCAAGGGTTACAAGTCGAGACTAAACTTAATATATCTAGTGTATTTAAATATACCGGGTATAAAAATAAATGTATATTCTTTTGAAGAGTCGAAAACAAACTAAATAAATACGACCATAAAATTATATTTGTATTTAACTAATTGAATTTTTTTTATTTTTCAGGTAAGAAAATGCAGTCCATGATTACTACGTACTTCTTTGGTATGGTTTTTCCTTCCAATATTTTTAATTTTTGTCTCTTTTAAATATGAGAAGATTATTAAATTCTTAATACCATTTAAGAATCGTAATTTTTTAAATTTGAACATATTAATTTGTTTATGAAAGCTCATTTTTATGAACAATTTCACTAGGGGCTATATACGAAAGCACCTTTTTCATATGTATTAGTTTTCTTAATATTCAAATTAACGCAGTGGAGCTACTGGTGGTGGTACCCAAGCTAAAGATATTTTTCAAACTAATTAATCCAGTATGAATATATTATTTAATACATAAATTAAATATAAATTTTTATTAAATCTACCACTGAAGCACAAATTTATCCAAAAAACAAAAAGATACAGAAAAGGCCCATGTATTAATAATAAATTAAAAAACATTAAGGGAAAAATATCCAGATATCCAAAAAAAAAGTAAAGTTATTTTGATAAAATTGAATTTTCGTTAAAATGTGATAAAATATTTTCACACAGCAACAACATAAAATTATTATTATACAGAAATATGTGAAAATCAAAGTAAAATAACCGAAATTCCAACATACATTTACATTACAAATTTTACATGAACATAATAATAACTTTATAGGTAAATATGTAATAAGAATGTTAATAATTTTGTGTGCTATACAATATGTTTTATAAGTCAATGTATTACGAACTCACCTTCTAGATTAGTCTTGTGAACTCACTCCAAAAATTTTCTATACCGATTTTATTTTGCAAAATCTTCCCACGACTTTGCAATTTGCACGGAAAGCAATTTAATAATTGTATTTGTGTATTTGTGAACTTTATTATGTCAGAATACTTAAGAACGTTCATGTAAGAGGCTTGATAGTAGATAAAAATTGTTTTTTTATTGAATTGAATTGCTCAATAATGTAGTTATCCTCCCTCAAAAAATTTAAAACCAGCCGTCGATCATATCAAAGGGTAATTATCGATTAAAAATCAAACTTTCAACACAGCGTCTTATGGAGAACATAATTTTTTTGTACATAAAATTATAATAACTATATTATAAAAGTTAACACTGTTATAAATAATGCTTATAAATATACTTCGAAACCTGACACTATTTATACTGCAGCAGCAGTCATACAAATAAAGAATTATTATTATTATTATTATTATTATGCAGTTTATATATTTGTATTAGAAACAGGTGTTGACGAACATTTCATTTAATTATTTAATAAAATTAAAACTGTTTTGCTAGGTTTGTTTTTGCTACCATATTTTGAAAACTGGCGACAGCGCATAGTAAAAAAATATAAATATATACACAAATATCCAACATAGTTTATTGTCAGATTTTTAAATAAGCAAGTTTTGTTTGAAACTTATTAAATTTTAAGTACAAAAGCCAATATATAGTAATTTTATATTCTTATTTGTATTTTCATACACACATGAATGTAACCACAGTTGAAACAATTTCGCGGCGGGTATAGATACGACAAACCGAATAAATAAGTTCTCTTAACTACGTGGCGTATTTGCTAGAACCGCGCGGTGTAGTTGAAAGATTAATCCTAAGTTTGACGCGAAATCCTTATTGATTGAAAGGGATTATCATACACATTCTTGAAATTAAAACAAAAAAATTCATTTGGTGTATTAATCCTTGGTTAAAAGGGGCGATTAATGGACTAAACTGTAAGCATATGGACAAGAACGAATGCTTGAGAAGGTTTTCTGCAGTTTCCTTCACGAACTCCAGATGAATATCGGCAAAGTTCCTATTATAGTCGGCTGCAGCCTATACCTAGTCCATACACAAAAATTCCTTCCACTCACATCTTCACATCCTTAGACATCACAATGGATCTTATGGTCGAAGTGTAGCCCGTCCAGGGCTGCCTTTACAGTCTATCTATCTAATCCTTGGTTTATTTCATGTATTTTTGCATACCTTATACTGAATTACGAACAAATTCCCTATCACTTTGAGTTTCGACTAGAATTAGTCACATTTCCCTATACTGTCTCAGGGGTCCAGTTAGTAGAGTAGGTTTTAAATTATCTTGGAAGCTTCACTACTGACAAACTCATTAAAAGGGAACTTATGGCGCATACTGTATACAAAAAGGCATTATAAATTATAATGTAAAACCTTTTTATTATATACATATAAAATGAAATTATTATGGTTTAAAATATTTTAAGAAGACACTTTTCAGGGAACATTTTAATAGGAACATAATTATGCCTTATACCTATTACACATTTTCTCTTTACTGTGTATATTTTTGTGACAAGGTTTTTTTGGGTATCATAAATTGTGGTTTCGTTGTAATATATAATGATGGTTTTTAAAATGTTTTTGTAATGAATATTCTATTGGTTTATATGGTTTTATGAAAATTAATTCGTCGAAAATGCATTGCCACCATTAATGGAGAGAGAAAACGTCTTATTCACAAGTTTCCCACTTGTGGATAAGAGATGAAAGACTATGGAAGAGGATGGGCGTCAAATAAGGTCATAAATTGAAAAACGAGAAAACAGATTTAACCACCCAATGACCGGCTGGATAAATCATAGAAAAGCAGGTTTCCAAACCGAAAAAATCATACCAGGGATAAATTCCGGAAGATTACTCTTATTATAACCGATATATAATATATACCCGGGTATATTATGTTAAGTTCCAACTTTAGAACGGTTGAAAATAATGATCGCAAAAAAAGATTTTGGTATAGGTGTTGATAAAATGACCAAATTAGTAGATTTCTGAAAAGTTATCCGTCCGTCTGTCCGTCCATCAACACGATAACTCAAAAACAAAAATAGATAGCGAGCTGAAATTTTCTAGAGCTAAAAAATAAGGTGAAGTACGACAATGGGCAAAATGGACAAAACTGGCTATCTTTAAACCTGTAAGAAATAGAACCAAAATGTGTAAACACGAATTGTCCCTTTTTAAAATAAACAACTTTTGTTTGAAACTTTTTTCCATAAATTCAATATGTACCGGGTATTTAAGCAATTCAAACTCACTTAGTTGTTAATATCATTTGTTTTGGACTGGGTTGGGTACTGCAGGCAGATAAGGAATTTTCCAAGACTTTAAAGATATAGAGAATGTTCTATCACTTGGGCGATGTCTATAAAGAACATATACCATGCTTACGTTTGCAAAAATAACGGCAAGCTTTCCCATTGAATAGTAAATGCCATAAGAAGAACCTCTGAAATGGTGGTAGAAGACCATAAAAGTTCTTATTCATTCGGTTTTTGGGAAAATGTTCCAAATAAAAGTTGTTTGTAAATTTATAATAAACAATTCCGAAAACCGAATGAATAAGGAACAAATCAATAATACAATTTGAACAACAATCAGCGCTACGTTTGTCGTTCAGAGTACAAACAGAGATGAAAATGAGTATTTTAGCGGAATATCATATTACACTTTTAAGTAATTTCTATGTCATATAAAATAAATTATTCTTTTATAAATGGAAACAAAACAATTTGTATACATTATAATCTTGTGACACATACATGTAGAGCTACCAAATTAATAATTTAAACTATACACTAAACATTATAATATATACAGCTTGTATTTTAAAATAGACCCAATCGGGAAACAATGTATAGTGTAACTATTGCTATCTACTTGCAGTGTACTATGATATGGTGCTTTGTTACACTTAAACTGCATTAAAATCGGAGGCGAGGTTGATACGTTCTCACCACAGACATTTGTCCATAGAGTTCTCAGTACATATTTGTACATGTAGAGAAGATGTACTATGTCCATCGTGTATTATAAATCGTGTATTATTTACAACAATTGAAAATTATTTTTACAATATTTCTTATTATTTGTATGTGAAATATTTTAAAAATAAATGATAGTATAAATGATAGTATTAACAGTATAACATAAAGCAACAAACCACAAAAATTAAAAGAAAAAGAATACCCTAAAAAAAAACTAGAATTTTCATACAAACTAAATTGTTAAACCAACTATTCCTACATTATTTGCTAAACAATAGCCTAGTCTATTGTAAAACTCTACCCGGGTATTTTTTAGCACTTGAGGAGAAATATTCGCACAACTTCCAACAATTTTTTTCCTTTATTGTTGCAAATTTTCAAGCCTATTCCGCGAATAAAATTCTGTTTTGCAAAAACCCCACACAAAAAATTCGTTAGGAGATAGGTCTGGCTGGCTACTTGATGGTTCCAAAACCACTCATAAGACGCTCTTGGAAATTTGGTTCCAGGAATAACCTTACTATCATGGCATTATGTTGTAGGGAAACCATCTTTTTGAAACCATACAAATTCCAGATCTAAATTAGAAAGAGCTCTAACAGTCTATCTTCAAATGCTTCAATGAATAAATTAGCACATTCCTGTGCCGAATTTTCCGCAAAGTACCATTTAATAATTTGCACTTTTTCTGTTATTATGAAATATGTCATTGTTGAAATTCCGTTAAAATAACTCAACAAAATATTTTCAAAGCATCCAACATTATTATACAAAGTGTACCGTGTATTGCTTGTCTATGCACTGTCTTAGACCAGTCTTTGGTGGGGATGCATTAGCTCCACTGCTTGTAGAGTGCAGTTTAGGTGTAACAAAGTACATTATATTTTGGTATACTGTGCATAGATAGTGATAGATGCACTATACATTGTTTCGAGATTGGGTCTATTTTAAAATACAAGCTGTATAATATATATATATAAAGTATCTATCGTGTCTCATAGTGAATATATACATTAACTTATACCCATATTACACTAAAAAGGCCACTCTAATTTCAATTCATTTTTTATTTAAAATATACTTAAAAATGGTATTGCAAAGTAGTATAGTATAGTACATCCATGCTAAATAAATAATTGCACACATCATAATGCACGTCATATACCGAATAAGAAAAAAAGACCTTCGGCAACAAGCCAACAACATCACTATCATAATATAGGAATGGTATGTTCTCTGTATATCTATCCTAATAGATATTTTTTAATGTACATGTCCCATTCGTTTTACTCTGATGATGATGCTGTTCATATTGGTTGATGGTACTTAACATCAAACCGAAATATTTAGAGTTAATGCTCCACACAAAAGTGTAACATATTTCGTAGCTGACTATATCTATCTATCTATCCGTTTCCCAGAAATGCACATGTGACTGTGGATGATATGTGTCGATGTATTTTTATGATCATTTTTCTACCTGAAAATATAATGTAATGTTTATGAGTATATTATTATTATGATTATTATTATTGTTATTATGTATGTGGCACGTATTTTCGTTATATACATATCATTATACGAATTTTATGTAGAATATATACAGATGGCGCAGAGTAAATCCGTCAAATATGTCAAATGTCTAGTTATTAGTATAATATGTATGGATAAAAGAGTTCAAGAGTATTAGTAACCTAAAGAATCGATTAAAATCTATTCTGGTTCATTAACTGCTGAATTTTCTAAGCTTTATCAGCCTAGAGCAACTGTCACAAATCTGCGGCCCGCATTTCGGATATCCAAAAATTTTCATCCAATCCGTGACCAATGTTAAGTTAAATTCATAAAGATTTTATATTTGCTTGCGAATTCACGATAAAGTTTCCACGTTTTAAATTTCAATCCGACCCGTATCTCTAAAAGTTTGGAGATCCATGGTCTAGAGGCCTAGCAGAAGTTTTATCCTTACCAATTGCCTGTAGAATTTAGATAAATGTCTGAAGTTGCCAGATTATTTCCTGAAGTTGGGGTACTGCCTCCTTCCGTAAGTTGATGTGCTGCCCAGCGGTGAGTTTTCTTTTCGAAGAATTCAGAATTTCCTTAAAAGGTCTCCTCTGTGCCTACAATGCCTCTTAGAAATTTCCTCTTTCTCTCTACCGCTCTGTTTTTCAGAACCAAATTTTTGAGGTATCCTTTGAACCTGTAATAATCATCAGTATCTGTACTCTATTTTTGATGGGCTCAATGCTTGTGTTTTTCGCTGGATATTCCCTAGACATATTTTTGCATGTCTTTATCCTAAAAGTTCGTTCAGTTAGCCGTGTAAGTGAGTTTCCAAGCCACAGAAAGTGTCTACTCTTAGGAGGAGCATTCATTTATCTTTTAATCAGACTTGGCTGTTTCCAATATCCTATTTCCACATGTCTGGATTATGTGCACTAAATCCAGATGTGCACTAAATCTGGATTATATTCTTGCCAATGAACTAGATATGCCTAAAGTTGATTTTCTCGTGAAAATGTAATTGAAAATTGGATGTTTTTATTTTAATCAGAATTACATTAAAATCAGATTTGCAACTCTCAGTGTATAGTTACTATGTTTCTGACTTAGACATTCTTGGTATTATAGAATTTATACTCTAGCTTTGTATGTATGTAGATGACGATAATGATACGATACGTTGTGATGTGTGATGTGTATACAACATCAACATTTTCTTCTTATTGGTGTGTGATATGAAGGTTGGTTTGTATATGTTTTAGATGTCATCTTCTTTGAATATCTAGGTAGGTAGGAAGGAATATGTACAAGAATGTGAACTAACTCTCTCACTCCTAGATACCTCATTACTTTTATGCCAAACATATCACCTGCAGCAAACAGCAAACAGTAGTTGTCGTAGTGTACGTAGTAGTAGTAGTACGCCAACCAAACCAAACTTCACCTTCTTATACACAGCATATAAACAGATGAATTCCATATTCAACATCACCAGAGTAACAACTACGTTAACATATATACCTAGTTCGTTTGGTCGTATCCTACATAAATTTAATGTATATTTGTTCGGGTTTTTTTTTTCTGTTGTAGTTGCCACCAACTTATTCCTGGTTGGTTCTTCGTTCAACCTTGCATCAACTATTTTAAATATTATTGGCATGATTTTTAAGTTTCATAGTTTAGTTTCAGAGTTTAGAAGAAGAGTTTAGAAGATACTGCGTTCAAAGTTATAGAAATAAATATAAATTTATCAAAAAAGCAAAATACACAAAATTAGGCTGCAGGCAATTTGTTTAGCAGTCATGTTTATCGGTCATCCAAGAGAATGTCCCTCGGTGCACTCAACTTGAACAGGATAAAACTATGAAAGATTACCGTATTCCTCGGATATTATCACCTACGAAAGCACCTAGACACAATAGGACTCTACAATGTATCCATTATGTGCTTGTGTGGCGCATAGGAAGAAACATCCAGCTACATCCTCTTTAACTGCGTGTTTCTCGATTACAGTAGATACAAAATATTGGGTGCATCTCACCCCGAATATATGAAACTTCTACATAACCTTATAAGGAAGGTTCTAGCTATTGCCAAGATATGGGATAAACCTCGTCGGGCTGAAGTAGAAGTAGGAACATTTGTATACCCCAAGGTTTATCTATCTATCTATCTAACTTTCATCTAGAGTAACATTTGGATATCTCCAACAATTTTTTAGTATTTTGGAGGTTAACAGTTGGGTTATAATAATAGTTGAAGAGAACTCATGTTATGATTCGCAAATGCGACGTGTGATGTTGACTCCCACCATTTGTACTATGGATAAAGGAGACATCTCTTTGAGGTTACTTCACAAGGAAGTCATGCTGCTCTCCTTGATTTAGAATTGATATAACTGAAAATTTCACAGGGTGCATACAATTATTTGATAAGCATCAATATGTTTTCTCCACTTTTTTTGGGTAGTTTTAATCTACCATATTGTATGGTTCCCCAACATAGGTAACAAAATTTAGGGTACATAATTTAAAATAAATCATTATTTCAATAAACAATCCAATCGTTTTTTTATTTTATTTGTTGATATTCAATTTCACATACCTCATATCAATAAAACATTTTTTTAGATAATAAAACATTTGATAGACAAATGGTTTCATTGGTCTAAATTTTTTAACAAAGAGTAGTCAGTTTAAGCCCTAAACCCCTAAGTAAAATTTGTATCTTAAATCTTCAGTATATCGATCGTAAACTAAGATGAATTTGCTTATCCTTCGGTACTATAGTTGTTAGTATTCCCGCCTAGATAGATAGATAGATTATAGAGGCTGCCCTGTACGGGCTACATTGTGATGCCTAAGAATGTAAGGGGCCGTTCATAAAATACGTCACGCTAAAATTAGGATTTTGAGACCCCCTCCCCCCCGGTTGTCACACTGTGTCACACTTTCTGTGACCCCCCTATAAATATTACGTCACAAAAACTAAGCCCCCCCCCCTTAAAGTAACAAATTTCGATTAATAGTATACAAATTTTATATTATAAAATATTTATTTTATTTTTTTAATAAAATTTAAATAAAGTAACCAAACTCTTTTATATTAAAAATAGATAGTGTTTCTATTTCTCAGAAGTCCAAGGATTTGTTAAATGCTCCGATATGTCTATTATTGGTATTGTGACATCGTCTTCGATATCTTCGAAACTTCCATCCACCTCATCGTCATCTAACCATTCTGCATCCTCCGTACCAGCATTTTCATCTCCTAATATACATAATAGCTCTCGAGCTCGCCGAGCTGCGATGCGAATTGGCTGTATGCGTCGAGCTACTTCATCTTTTTTTTTCTGCTTTGGATGTATGTTTTTTAAATGTTGCAGTAATGTTTTATGGGACGTGTGATAGACGCCACACTCTTTACATATTCTGCTTGCCAATTTATCATGAACTGATGGACAAAACCAATCATAAGGTACTTGTTGAAAATCTACAGCTTCAGGCTGAAGTTTCACTGCAAGTCGAGCAAATAAATTGATGTATGTTCCATCATCCGAATCAACTTTCGATACCACTAATCCGTGTTCAGTTTGTTGTAGTTTAACCGGCGGAGGCAAAAATCCGTCTGGAAGCACACTTCTTAAACTACTTCTAGTTGAGCCACAGCAGTCTTTGTTTAAGCATTTCAAAATTTGCAAAAGGTATTGGGATTCACGAACATGTTGACAGTACCAATCATCAATCCCTATTTGCACATTGATGCTGTCATCTTCGTTTGGTGCTACATACTCTGCGTCCACATCATAACCATCAACTTTCAGAGATTTCCAAACACCAGCTAAAGTTGTTCCAGCATATTCGAAGTTTTTCTTTTCCAAATCTTTATCTACGGTTTTACCATATGAATCTAAATGTGATCCATAGTGTTCATGAGGTAAAATCAAGCCAGCAAGCTCATGACTTAATGGAGCCATTCTTCTCTCTACACGATTGTAAGCACTCCTACCAGGTGCATTTGTTACAACAAATAAAGCATCCAAATTAAAATTACGAAAATGCTGGATAGCATAAAATATAACTTTTCCGTAGCGAGGATTTTCGTCGGGGCCTCCATCAGCAGAAATAATTACTATTGGTTTTGTAGATCCAGTGTTTGTGTATGCAAGACTTTTAAATGATTCCAGTTCATACAGTTTTTTGAAATCATTTGCATGTGTACTAGCAGTAGAACTGGAATGCTTGCCACTCCGAATAGCTATAAATGTTGGTCCTGAATAGGTTACTTTTGAAGGATTCCCAAATCCATTCGGCTCAATAACAATACCAGCGTATATAGATGGTATTAATTTATGCCCAGCAGCTACTACCCAGTCATGATCTGGAAGAGAAACTCTGTACTGCATGTGCATTAGTAGTGGAGCTTGTTTTGAAGCTGTGAGTCCAATCGGAACTCGAGCTTTATCATCCTGAGAAAGAAAAAATACTTCATTGGGTCCAAGAAAAGAAGCAAGACTCTCTAAATATCTAATTGAAGCTGTCGCAAACTCGGTGTCAATGTGTTTTTTCTTTAAATCATTTTGAGCACGAATTAATTTAACAGGAACTGTAGATACATGTCTTTTTCCTTCACGAGAAGATGAATTTCGTGGTAAAAGCCGTAAGTATGTTGCGCTCCGACTAAGTTGAAAACCAAAAGTTTTTAATTGCTCGTGTAACTGATCTAAATTTTTACAACTTCTTATCGTTTCAGTTCTACGCCGTTCATCAGCAGAACTACCAAAGATCGCAATTTTCATGATAGTTTGCATTAAGTCTGGTTGATCCTCTTCTAAACTTGGTTGACCAGGATTACTTCTTATTTTTAATTTTTCAGCGACATCCGGATGCTCAAGACAAATGTCCTCAAGTTTTCTTTTCTTTATTGCGCGAGATTTTGATGATCTCTGTTGTGCTGATTCTTTACGCTTTAGAGATTTTTTTTCAGTTTCCATGTCTTCTCTCAATTTTTTTATTGTTTTATCAAGTCCAGGTGTTGATAATCCAGAATCTCTTTGTAGAAGAAGTGAATTTAAACTTGATTCCATGACTGAAATTTTTTTTCTGCTTTCATCTTGGGCAGGTGTGGCAGTTTTTGAACTATGTATTTGTTCCTGATGAGGTGAAATTTTTTCGGTAGCAACTACATTTCGTTTTGAAAGATCTTCTTTACTCGTCGACGCTTGAGGATAATCCTTGACCATAGTTGGTGGCTTCAGATTTGTAAAAAACGTTAAATTCCTTGCTTTATTTTGAGTTATTTTTTGATTAAGAGATTCAATTTTATTTTGAATAGTTACTTCAAATTGCTTGCAATCACTTCTATACTCTTGCTTGAGATCATTCCAAATTTTGTTGACATTTTCTTGTACAATCGCTGATTTTTTTTCCGGATAACACTTTTTATAAGTGTTAAATAATTTTTGATACAGATCACCTCTTATCGATGACATTTTATTTGAATTAATAATATAGTAGGTTCGCAAAGTTTAGAGTAATAGCTAAGATGTGACTCGTATCGAGATTTATTGCGAACTGAATAAAATTACGAAAACAAGAATATATATACAAAATTAGAAAAACAATACCAGGTATTGACTATACTGTAGCCCTAATTACCTTTTAATGAAAAGGTCGATATACAATGTGTATTACAATATATTATATTATATTTTATATATTTATGTAATTATTAACCCTGTTATTAACATTAAATGGCTAAGGCAGTTGGATTTGTTTTCAATAAAAATAAATAAATAAATATACTCAGGTAAATAACCGATACAGTATATTAGAGTCGCGCAGCAAAGCTAGCGCTTATAATGAAAAATAAATATAAGTAAATATATTAAAATACAATTTATTGTCGTAATAAAAATTTGTAAATTTAGCTATCTGTATATTTACTTATTCGAAATGAATGCTTTTTATCATGAAAAAAAATGAAAAACATAATTATAGCTGAAATAAATTCTGCGATAAATTTTTTGATAAACAGCGAACGTCACATTGTCTTAGACCCCCTGCCCCCCCTTGTCACATCTTGTCACACTCAGCAGAACCCCTCCCCCCCCTTTAGTGCGAACGTATTTTATGAACGGCCCCTAAGAATGTGAGTAGAGTGGAAGGAATTTTTGTGTATAAACTAGGAATTGGAAGGATATGCGGCTGCAGCCGACTATGATAGGAACTATGCCGATATTCATCTGGAGTTCCTGAAGGAAACTGCAGAAAACCTTCTTAAGCATATTCGGTTACTTTATTCTTATCCAAACGCCGACAGTTTAGTCAATTAACCGCCCCCTTTTTCTTTTCTTAATAATTGACAAACTACCGATATCGGGATTCGAACCCATAACCTCCCACTTTCCAAGTAGGCATCCTGCGTAACATAATGTCTAAGATCGCTCGGCCACTTGGACTGATATTTCCGTCTATCCATGGGGAAGCTATCTTGGTGTATTCGACCTAATCTGAAATAAAGATTATGAAATTAACAATTTGTAGACTTTAAATTAATATTTATTTTATCCTCGAAAATATAATTATATAAGTTTGTTGGTAGTTACCAGATAACTCAAGAAAACTACTACGCTGTTTAGATCGACAATAACATCGTCGAGTACATTACATACGACAAAATATTCTTATTCAATAGTTCCGTATAATTCTGAATCATTCTGTATAAAATATATTTTATCAGTATTCGGTTATGCAAATGATTAAGGACAAGGTATGTACAAGGGTGACAGTTATTTTGAAGGTTTGTTGTTACGAATCCAACAAACCATTGATGATGTCTATGACATATTCTCTAGTTATGTCAAAATATATACAGCATGATATACACAGTATCGATATATATATTATATATAGTATTTCATCGATGGTCGATGTTGCTTTAATATGAAAACTTCACAAATAAGTCCATATATATATATATATATATATATATATAACACATGCATATCTGTATAAATTCAGAGTGTCCTTTCTCTTCCCTGACAATCTCATACCTCTGTTTTGTGCCAATTGGGGATTCAACATTTGGGTGTTTGGTGACTGGTGGTGCAGCATACAGACAGCAAGCACACACACACACCCTCTTATATATTTCAAATATACATATGTAACGTAAATTTTCCACATTATACATGTTTTTGATAAAACATATGTTACCATAATGTTATGTTAGTAGTTTTAACATTTTTCCTTCTCTCTTTAACACATGCAGTTGTTACACAGTAAAACTGTATTATAATTTGTATATTTTAAAGGAAAAAAATGTTTTTCCAAAATCGTTGGTAAAGACAAAAGTGTACACCTCACGGTTTTGATTTCTTTTAATAATATTATTTTAATATCAATTTTTTTTTCTTCATATTTTAAATATCTTATATTTATAGATTTGAATTTGAATTTCGAGCGATTCCACTTTTTTCACAATTTAAAAAAAATAAATTTGTAGAAAATTGTTCAACAAAATTCATCTATTCGACGAAGTATTATGAAAATCAACATGGATTCTATACTTATAGATAGAAAATCGATTGAAAATAATCTATCAAGAATTACTCGAAGGCACACTGCCGTTTTAACTTACCATTGCTCGTAACTCCTTCTCTTTTGTGAAAATTCGCTTACTCAATGTAGATACGTGTAACGTGGATGTCCTCATTCTGGAAAAGTCAGGAAATTTGAGGTTCTGGAAAAGTCAGGAAGTTTTCGCCATGAAAAAAAAGCAATAAAAAAACTGGGAACCAAAAAACAGAAAAATATATATGGGTTAACGATTTGGCAAATAGTTTCAGAGGTATGGTGACGATGTAGCACCTTTTTTCTTTGAAAATAATTGGATTGCTTGGAGCTCTCTTTCTTTCAGAATAAGACCAATATTTAGAGAAGTTTTGTTCTATTTCATAGTTATGAAATCTCAAAAATTATCCGGATATGTTTTCCGTACTCTGGAAATTACCAGGATTAGGGATGCCGCAAGACGAGATGAGACGAGAGTAGCATGTCTCTTGTATTGTATTATCTTGTAAAAGTTTTCTATCTTCTCGTCTCGTCTCCTTTTTCCAGTTGAAGATTTTCTTGAAAAAATGATTTGCTGTTTTGTGATGAGTACAGTTTTACAGATAAAAAATCTTTACAGATTGAAAGAGAGTACTATCGTCTGTCTCTAGAATATTTATCGAAAATCAGGATTATAATTTTCGTCTCGTCTCTCGCTGACTTATTGTCGTCTTGTCTCGTTTCTCTCGTCTCTCGTGGCATCACTAACCAGAATAGATCGCTACTCAGAATTTTTTTTCAAAGATATGTACTCTTGGTTTATTTGGGATGAGATTTAGTTCACAAATATCATTCAAAAATAAAAATTCATTGATGGTTTCACTATAAATACTTACTTTACAGCACTTTCCTCGTTACATTTTTGTCTGTTGTAAAAAAGTCGAAGAAAAGTTTTTTTTTTGTAGATGGTTTTGTGTTGAGAAGAGGAAAGTTCAGTATAAATATTGTACTCAAGACCACCACTTCCACTACTAACATTCAATTTTTCCCTATTTTATAACATTTGAAAACATTTTTAGGAAAAGTTTTTAACAGATTTATTGAGATTTGTTAAATAGTATTTTATTATTAATACATTATAAATATATATATATATATATATATATATATATATATATATATATATATATATATATATATATGTGTATATAGAAAACTTTTCCAAATATACATCAATCTATCAATACAACCAGGGGTATCATTTTCTTGCAGTTTTTCTTTTTAAATATAGAAATTGTTATTTTCTAAGAAATAACAAAGTTTTTTACTTATTCAAAATGATCATTCAATTTTTAAAAGATTATGTTGATGAAAAATAAATAATACTTTTCAGTTATTTTGGATTCAATTCAAGACTTGGAAATAGATTTATAGAAATGGGTCAATTATTTTGATTGTTGTGATATTTATTTTTATTTGGGGCCAGTATTTGCAACAATTTTTATGGTAAGTACCCCGCCGACTGTGTATTATATAATGTACAAACTTCCAAGTTTGTAACGGTTGAGAATATTGTTCGTAGAAACTAGTTTTAGTACAGACAATCATAAAGTGTTCTAAGAACTCCATTTCCAGAAGTCTATCTAATAGTCTGCCTATTTTTTTAAGTAAGAACCGCTCTTGCATGGATATAAGTGATAAACTTGGTTAAGTTAAAAACGTTCAACGGAAAAAAGATTACTCTTGCTCTTTCAGGTTTGACTGTAGTACATTTCTGCAACTTTTTACTTCACCTTTATGAAAATTTTTCTATTATTAAAAGAGAAAAATCAAAGACAAATAATATTATAAAGCAATAATTATAACTAATAGGAGGAGAGGAATATAACGGTCAAATAATTTATTTCACACAATCGCCATGGTGCTTACATATAATATATTCCGTATATAAATGAATATCACATATTATTCACAAACGATTTTATACACATAGCGTTCGTTACATTGCTCTGTAGTATAGTTAGTATTAGATATTTGCCAACTATTGAATAAAGCTGACACCAACGCAGACCACATATGATATGAATGTTCGGCGATGCTAGTGGGTGATTCTATCACATAACATCATCGTCAAATGGAACGGACTTGCAAACTGTATGGTAAATGGATCTATAGGCTAGCATATATATAGTGTAAATATAGCCAGAGCCACCACCATCACTTCTGCCCGCTAGCTATTCTGTATCTCTGTTTATATAGCTACTATGTTATGTTAATTGAGATCCAGTAAATTAATGTTATATCTTTTAGCCTCATAAACACACTCATATTATAATAAAATAAATGTGTATATAGAACGTTTTGTTTATGTTTGTATGATGTACTTTAATTACAACAGTTCTTTTATTTTTTGTTACATTTATTATTACCATGATAATTATAGATGAGGAGATTGAATCATATCATCTTGATATCCATATCTAATGTCATAATGTTATAAAAATTGGATTTTCCTTTCAAAGGAAAATATCATTATCACATGATTTACTTGATAATAGTATCTATAAAGTTTTAATAAAAAAATATAATTATAAAAAAATAACTTTACCACAAAGCTTACGTAGAAGCATACGTATTACTTAATTACCAATTTACGTCAGTCTCAAAGAATAAAATTTATTGCACATCGAAAAGACTAAAAAATTTGATCAATATTTTATTCTCAACAGCAAAAATATTCACAGGACTTCTATTTTGAACATATTATTGAAATATACAATCCATCTATATGGTCCTTCAAGCCGGATTTTTTTAAACTAATAATTTTTATACCAATGTTTCAAATGGTTTAGCATGTCGATTTTTTGCTATGAATAATATAAAGCGACGGTAAAAATATAATTATCATCAACCATCATTATTGTGTAATGTACACACCCCTACAAAAAATTTGAACCAGTAGCAATATTCTTTAAATATCAATTATTTGTATTTTATAAATACGCATTTTGACTAATTGTTAAACCAGTTATTATCATTTGTTTTAAATATATGATAATAACATTTGAATTTTATCAAAGGAAATAAATATATGTAAAAATTAATTATTATACCTTAATTATTCTTATATAATTAGTATATATATAATCTACTCATGTGTAATTGATAATTTGATTATTTTAATCAAAATATTTGAAATTAATATGTGTGATACAACGTGTATATATATATAAACACAGAGAAATAATATATACTAGGTGGATAAAATGATGTTAATATACATACGGATATAAAATATACATGTATGTATAAATGTGATAAATACATGATGCATAATGATGTTGAATATTGTCTACATAGATGTACGAATATGTATAAATACCAGTCGACTATTTTAGATTAGGCTATAACTACATTTTAACTATAATAACCAGACTAGATACACTCTATACATAAATATTTTCGATTTGACTATATATAGTATATTGAGATAAATATTATTTGTACAGTGAGTATTGTGAATGTAGCATAATTGGAGTTTAATATATTACGAAGGAATTCGTGTATTTTGATACTAACACTTTATTTTGTCGCTATGCTAATGAGTTTTCGTTCGTGCTCTATATAGAAGCTCCTAAAAACTACCTACGTTTTGGTTGTCTATCTAAGAGATCAAAAACATTGAAGAGTAGAAAGTGACTTAATTTATTAAGCTACATCATTTCATGTTGTGCAAGGGATGTATTCGTTTTGGGCACTGAGACGTTTTTAGCGCTATCAAGCGTTGTTTTTAGTATTCAACTGACACTGTCTATGCTGACAAAGCGCGCTAATGGTTGAGTGCAACGATAGACACCACGCTCACAGACGCTTTATCCATCGAGGTGGGGCAGCAAAAGACTGAACGCCAAATCGAACTATCTTTCAAATCGAAGTCTGCTTAGTCTTGAAATTGAACAAATAGTACTTTTAATCTAAACATATTTAAACTTCTCTTGTAGTAAAATAAGAATAGACTTATCTGTCATTTTTTAATAGAAATTAGACCGCATCGTGTGAAACCGTCAATGTCTCGGAAACAATTGAAAATATTTTAGTGTGGTTTTACTGTAACTTATAGAATGTTTTGATGCGACAGAGCTCAATGAACTATAAAATGTAAAATAATCTAATTTATGAATGTTATAAGCTTTTGAACGAAATTTTGATTATAGAAAAAAAATTGACTAATTTTAATGTTTTTGATTATGTTTGTTTATAAAAACTTTATTTGAGTAATGTTTGCAAAAAAAAAACATGTACATTACCTTTTACACTTTTAGTATTTTTCTATTTTGTTGTTTTATACCTATTGGAAAAATGTTAGCAAATAAAAAATATCCAGTTTTAACTCATTTAATTGTCAGTTCCATATCAAACTTCACCGCAAATATGATGGTATACAATATTATACCTTCGAGCTGATTTCATGATGAAACTCAAAAATCGCTTCGATATGGAACTTTGGTGACGGAGCTTTAAACCAATCTGTTATTTTTTTAAATACTTAAAAACAATAAAAAATTTATCATATTTTTAATGAAAAACATTAAATAATAATAAACTATAACAATTTCATTAGTTTTTTTTGTTTGAAAATAATTTATTTGCCAACATAATTTATTATTGTTTATGTGGACAAATTGATAAATAACATGAATAACTAGAACGAACATACTTCCTTTATTAACTGGCTGACTATCTCATATAACTACAATAATATACACAAAATAATAATAATAATAACAACGTTTGTTTTATATAATGATACAGTAGTGAAACAAAATATTTATTTAAGAGCTGCAAAAAACTGTGCACTGGGGATCAATTATTTTCTAAATAAATAATACAAGTATTTATATTTAACCCGCTAAAAAACAGCAAATCTCATCAAAAACAGAAAGTAGTTTCTTTAGTACCTAGACATTGAATATTTCTCTAGTTTTGACTCAAACGGATAATAAAAGAAAGTGAATTAACATGGACGTTTATTTAACATTTTATTATTAAAAAATTTCGTTTTTTTAGCTAAAAATTTGGGTTTTCAATTTTCCAGGACAATAAAAGTATCGTTAAATATTTATGAATCAATATGTGGTGAGTCAGTGTCCATTTCGTCGATTTTCAGGAGTTTATTTCTCGAAAGCGGTAACAATGGAATTTGAAAGGTTTCGTCAGAGCATCCGTTTATACTCGAATTTAAAACTAAATATCTTTAGTAGTTTCCTTGGTTGCTGTCGTGCAAATATCGTCATGGTAGTACACCTTCGGGCACCTTAAGTTTGTTCTAAATGCCGTGTTTTAGCAGACTAAATAGGTAATTGTAAAACCGTGGGACGTTTTCTGATTACCATGATAGAGTATTGTGTTTTAACGCTACCTCAAGCTTTCCACGTTTCTACAATTACTTATTTATTTACTTAATGCTTTTTAATACACTCCCGCTCATAAAAATTGAACCAGTGAAAACATTATAAGTGTTATTGTTTCTAATATACATGTATTTAGTCATATATACGCTTAGAATATGACTTATGTGTGGTTCAATTTTTATGAACAGGAGTGTACATTAGTATTAATGAACGTATTTCTGTTTTTTCTTTTTTTAACTAAAAATTGTTAATTTTTACATTCACGCTCTTTTGAAGGTCTATAAAGTAAGGGACTTAATTGGATTAAATTGGTCAAAGCTCAGTAAGGATACTGTAACTACTAATTGCTAACTTTTGGATATGTTGTAACTGTATTTGATAATTTGGTTCTCATATTAAGAATCTAGAAACTTCATGTCATTAGATATTATGAAGAAAACGTTAAAGGTGTTAAGTGTCTACTCTAGGTGGAACGGCATTACTCAATGTTTCTCCTAAGTATACCATCCTTATTTATAATTTAATATATCAATATATGAATTAGTATTTTATTTTCACTCAATAAACAATTAATTATTAAACTCAAATACCTTATACGATCGTTAATTAGAAATTTCATAAATACTCAATCATTTAAAATGAATACCATTATAAACTCACCTAACTGTATAGCTTTAAATAATAAAGTAATACATTCCAATTAATGTCAAATCAAGGGGATCAACATTCGATGAAACTACTATACATAGATTAGTTAAACAGACTACATCAAGTCCGTCTAGTGGTAGTACTTACGTTCATACAACATAAACCATTACCATATACCATATCACTACAATACAAAATAACAACAATATATATTATTAACAAACTAACAAGAATAATATAAAATCGATTAAATACAAATTCGTTTGCAACCATTGTATAAATGAATTTTGTTGAGTTCCCGATGATCATCTGTTGTCCAAAAACATCTCAAAAACCATAAGATTTACAAAGTTAATGTATACTATACCAGAGTATATTAATTTCAGTCCCGATTTTGTAACGATTGAAAATATTGATCGCAGAATAAAAATTTGGAAATGGGTGTTCATAAAATGGCCTAATTAATCCATTTACGCAAAGTTGACCGTCGGTCCGTCCGTCCGTAAACACGATTACTGAAAAAATTAAAAGAGATACTGAGTTGAAATTTTGTATGTGTGTTCTAGAGCTAAAAAGCAAGTCCAAATTCGTGAATGGGCAAAATCGGACCATGTTTGGACAAAGTGAGCAAAACTGCCCAACTTTGAAACCGTAAGAGGTAGAACAAATATGTAAAGACAAAAAATGTTTCTTTTTTTTTAAATAAACAACTTTTGTTATAAACTTTCTTATATAAATTCAGTATAACCGGGTATTTAAGCAATAAACTCAGTTAGTTGTTATCTTCACTTATTAAATTAAATTTTTAACCAATTGTGAAGCGGGATATTTGCAATCAATTTAAGATTTTTAATATGCGCGGTATGAGTAACGGTTTATACATATACTTTTATCAGAAAAAGAATAATAAAAGTGCAGATACTTTAAAACAACGACACTAAAAATAATAAATTACGACGGCCAACGAAAGTCTTGCATACTACAAAACTTTTGATTACGATATGAAGAACGATGTACTAGAAGAAATAGTGGAGGGGAGGCCAAAGCCCGGAGAGTACATTTTTCTGAGCCTTTTTAACTGATCCTTAAGGAGCCCATACTCTCCTGAAAAAGAATAATTAAGATACAGTTTTGTCATCTATTTTGCAATTATATCCGAAGATAATACTAAATCTCGAATGTTGAAACTTTCTGTATGCACTTTATATCATGGAATATCATTTCGAAGCGAAGGATAATTTGCTTCTAAAACAAGATGTTTCCAAATTATCGAAGACAATTGATTACTCCGTAAAGTATTTATGATTGTACCATTGCTGTTTCAACGGGTTTAATTTGGCAATAATAATAATAATCCTAAATATATACAATTTAGAACATAGACTCTACATATTTCATGAATGCGTTCATTACGAACCAACATTTTACATACTGTGTAATATTAGAATATTTATATATATATATATATATATATATATATATATATATATATATATATATATATATAAAATTTAATAGTATATTATGATCATTCATATTATGTAGAAAGGTACAATTGTACGATTGTAATTGGTTCATATACAAAACATATGCACATAGTCCATATTTATACATGGTAATGAGGTTTATGTTTGGCCCAAAATTGTAAATTTATTTATTTGAACAATATTATAATAAAATCTCTGTATTCAAATCATCTTTATATGATTTCCAAAAACAAATAATAATTTCAATGTGATATCATATTAAACATCACACTCCACCTGTTTATTATCAACTAGGACGCGAAATGGACGCCAAAAAGATAGTAGAAATAATTAAAACTGGAGTAATTCTACAAGGAACCTAACGTTTAACATGTGTATATGTATTTGTTCTATAATAATAGCAAACCGGTTTTTTGTCCTGATTATACATAATACAGTGCAGGAGCTACCTTAAGAAAAAATATACATTTTTATTCAGTTAAGTGGTATAGTAAACTTTGTTACCATTATTGACACAGGCAATTATTATCTAGGTCACAAGTATTGTGATAATAGGAAATAAAATGAATATATTAAAATATATTACAAGTAAACACTTCCAGAGAAACTTAAAAGAATCCATTACTTGGAAAATGATTTCTTGGAACGAATAATATTCTAATTATTCAAGATAGATCGACTGAAAAACATCTTCTCAAAATGTGTGGGCTGCCAATAAAGTCATCATTAAAATAAGTTTCTATTAAAAAAACATTTTTTAAAACAAGCTTTTTATAGTTTTCTAACTAATTTTCTACAACTTTAATATTAAGAGAGATATTGCAAATTTTGTGTTTCTCCCTTCCTCCAAACCCCCCCCCCCTTTCCCCTTGTCGATTCTTGTTGTGCTTACAATAAAAATACATTGTCATCGGAACTAAACCAACATGTAAAACTTCAACTCCGTTGGCTAAGAGGAAGTTGTTCTAATTCATGTTGCAAGATTTGACCTGAATATAGATACATACATACATACATACATACATACATACATACATACATACATACATACATACATACATACATACATATAAAGTTAAATAAAAGCTTGTAAAAAAGCCTATTCTGTATTATTTTTGCATATTAAAATTTCAAAGAAAAGTGTTTATTTTAAAGTATTCTCATAATTTTTCCTACCATTTTTTAATGAAAATTTTAATTATCAATTTGACGGTATATTTATTTTCATAGTTAAATACATTGAAGCGAAAAATATATGCTTTCGAAAATTTAGATTCAGTCGACAATCCAACAACGAATTCAATTGACGATTATTTAATTCTTTACCTAACAACTTCACTATAGAAGTAGAAAATTGATGGAAATAGAATGTTCTAATACATTTTGGTATCCATAAAATTTGATATTAAGCTTAGATGTAATAAAAAATAAGTTTTCATTTGAGATTGCTTCTGGCAAACAAAAAAAAAACGACTATTTATATAAGCAAATCATAACATTTTCTTATATTACATTAAAAATAAGAGAAACATATAATAAAAGTACAAAAATTAAATATATTTTTATTTATTTTTCTTACGTTATTTCTTTTATAATAAATTGTTATGGTTGTATAATAAAATAACGTAAAAAATTCGAATAAAACACAGGAAACAATTAAATGAAAAATACATTAAAACAGTATCCCATACAACACGTTTTTTACGCGAAACCCGATAAGTTGCGCATACCTCTCTCTCATGGTCAAATGATGTGTAACTGTCGTTTAAGTCAGTCGTTTAGTAGTACGAGCAAATGTTATGTATATTTACACTGGGTCAAATAATTAATTTTTTCGACAGTGTACATTTTTCCCATTTTGCTATGACGAAATTGTTTTAAAAAACCGTTAGCAAGTCATTGGCAAGTCAGTTTTTCGATCAATTGCAGCTTGTTGATTATCTTTTCTTTGGCACCTTCCGTCGTACAAATCTCCAACAAGTTTTCCAACTAACTAATTTAAACTTTCATTTCAGTCCGATCATACGCTCAAAAAAATATTGACCTACTAAATTTTGGATCCTTAAAATCCCCGTGAATCGGCATTTAACAGTTGAGCCGTGAGTATTCTGCCGACATCAGAGAACTGTAAATAAACAAACAAATAAATTTATTGTTCTCCAATCAAAACACACTTTAAATGGTGGTTGGCAGTTCAATGGCACTTAAAACAGTTAAAATCCACGTTATATCGCGAGCGTAAACTAGAGTGTAAACAGTGCGCTCGTTACCATTGACTTGTGGTCAAAAAACCGACTCGAAACGAGCCGACGCAAGAAAAGCCGAGCCCCGTTAGTTCGTTCTCGCGCTCGTTTCGTCTCGTCATATCTGCCGAGAGTGTACTGCCGACATATGACTTTTGTTTCCATTAGAATAGTGCAGAATTCTCTTTACAACCAGACTGCTGTATTTCATATGGTAAAACATAGTTAATATTTCTTTGTTTAAAACATATCGCCCAATATCCAAGCAGGAATGGTAAATCTCTTTTTGTCAGCCTGCTGCAAGTGGATTAATCTATAAAAACAAACCGACGAAGGAAATATATTGAGAATAAGTTACTTATAGATAAATACGAACAATATATCAGAAATACACAACGGAAACTTAGTCCTAGTACGTGTTGGTATAAAAGTTAAGTACTAAAATTTTTGAAAAATTACCATCATTTTTTATTAGATAGTAGCAGCAGCACACAAAGAGAGCTAATGACAGACAGTAGTTGAACAATATTACACAAATTTTATTTTGTGGAAATAAACCAACACTCAATTTCTTCCTTTTTTTTTGCTTCTGTTCTTCGTGCTCACAAAACAAACCACAAATAATGAAATAAATAAGACAAAGTGTTATATGTTGGAAGTTGACATTAAACTTACTGGAAGAAGTAAGGGAATTAGTGGAAGGGAGTGAGGTAGGTAAGGGGGGATGTGTAAACGAATAGAAATGAGGAATACGCTAATGTAGAAACAAGTTTAAATGAGCTTATATTGCATGTAACATGTATAGCAAGGCAACAGCAACAGCACTAACTCTTGGTACGATGATGAAACTTGACGGCATAGCTAATATTATGAAAAATAGTTTTTCACACAGTATGTGTGTGAAAACTTAATCAAACCCCCACAGTGTGTTCATTTCGTTGTTGTATATTATGAAATATGAAGCACGTCGTCTACTCTCTCACTCTCCCACTACTACCAACACCCCCACCACCACCAACGACATCACCAACAACAACGATGATGATCATCATCAACATCCCCCAAGTACTACATTACTATTTCTTGTTACCTCCCTTATAATACATTGGTGTGTTGTTTGGTGGTCGAGTTATTCTAACCTTACTACTATAATATACCTAACTCTACCTTCTAAATAGAATGCACAATGTACCGTCACGTGGTGTTGGTCGTCGTCGACAACGAAGGAACATATTATGATGCTATACACTCTGCAAGCTCATTGTGCACGCTATGAGACAATATGGATGTTCATATGGGTGTTTGAAGATGATGATGATGGAATGGGGGAGCAGTTATATGATAGTATAAAGTCAAGTAAAAACTATATTGTGATATGTACGGAACGTGCATTATATTTGATGGATGAGTAATACCAAAAACCTCTTGGTTATTATTATATCATAGCTTTTCGTCTTCTCCTCTGGCTGCTCGCTCTCTCTCTCAATGTGCTTTAAATTCAACTGTGTATAACATCATTTTCATTGGTCATAACTCATAACTTTAAATCATATTTTAGATTTTGTTAAAGAAACATAAAAATAAAATAAACCAGTTTATTTTACTTCATAAAAATTCTGTTCTGATATAAATTATGGTATAGTTTGCTCATTTGACATTCTAAGAACTGGTGACCAATTTTTCGTATGAATGCATTTATAAATCGTGTACATTTATAAAGAGGTACTCAACGTTTTTTGGTCGTCTTATTCTAGCGGGTTATGTTTGATTAAGGATGTACGAGCACAAGATATAGTCCATTTATAAAATTCTTCAAAATCTTATATAGTACATTCATAAAAGTCTACAATAAAGTTTAGTATTTTTTGTCGTAAGTTAAATTCAAGAGAAAATTCATTATTTTTGGTATGACGGGCCTAAAAAAAACATATTTAAGAAAAAAACTGAGATTTCGGTTAATTAAGTTACCGCCGACAGAAATTAACCTACCCCGAAATCTCAGTTTTTTTCTTAAGTTAATTTCTATATTAATATTTCTATTTTCAATTGCGTAGTTTTTTTTTATTCGTCTTATTTAATTCCAAGTGAAAATTATCAAAATATGTCGACGCTCACGGGTTTCTCCATAAGAGCAATGTCTTAAACTACGTAAATTTCCCGTACTTAATAATACATAGGATTCTTGTGGTATCGGTCTTGTTTATTTTAAATTTAGTACTTTTTATTAAATTACGAAATTTAATAATTAGTTAGAATAAGGTTAGTGTGAGTTTTGTTATTAATTAATTGCACAAGTTTTGTATTTTCTCTAATCTGAATACATCATTAAGTCTTTGTAGACTATTCCCACTTGTATGATTCGGACCCAAATAAGATCAAGTAAAAGTAATATAAAATAAAAACCTGACTGGAACGTTTTAGAATTTTGAATTCTGATTCCGATTTGAACTTCTGTTTTTCTGGAGTCATAAGGAAACTTTACCGCAGATTATTTCTCATCACTAGTTGGCTATCTACTATAGTTTTCTCCAAACAATTCGGACAAATATGCACACATACTTCTCCCTCTCTTTTTTTATTCGCAGATGCCATATTTAAATATTTTAACCTTTGTTACTCCCACGAATGTGCCTTCTGTTAAGACGAAACTAACGACACCTCGTTAATTTCTGTTAACGACACCTCGAGCGTGCCAAAGTATTAGAAATACGTACAATCATACATACACACATACATACGCTAGAAAATCATTACCCTTCTTTTGGTGCAGTCTGGTAAAAAAGAGAAAATCTATTATGCCAATGAACCTATCAATGAAAAACTGTCATTATTTTTTTCAAAGTTCATGTGTTGTGCGGAATCCATTGGTTTTCCAAGAAACTTGCGGACGAAAAACTTTTTAGCATATATATCGATTGCATAAATTTAAATAGAGAACTTTTGCATTTGATAGTATACGAATCATAATTTTTTAAACCACCCAGTACAAAAAAAAAATTACCTTTAGTAACTAAACTAAACATTGCATTCATTATATTCAAGGTGTTTTCAAGAAAAAAAGGACTCTATATATAGGTAGATAGTACAAGGTACTATAGAATTAGTATGGGGCTGTTGTTATGTTATGTTGTTGTCATAGATCCTTTCTCGAATGATCCTTTTATATACGTACGTACGGCTGATGTGTACCCTTGGATATATTTATTTTAGCGAGAAGAGCAGAAAGGATGAACGAAGATTGAATACTGAAATGATACTGACGGAATATTAAAAGTACTTCTTCTATACGTGTATATAGTGTATTATTGTGAATGAAAATTTACATAAAAGTTTCCACGTGCTACGTTAAAATAATGATAATTTATTTGAATGTTATATGAGAATAACATTGAGTGAATAATGATTCTGTATGTAAATTTTAGAGCACCCTCTAAAGCACACCTCTAAAATATGTTCACTTAGATTTTGAAAATTTGTTTAGAAAAAGATGAATACTGAAAAAAGTATATGCGAAAATGTCATTTACGTTTAAATAATTTATGCTTTAGCTTTACGCTTTTTAATATTTTCCAAAATTTTCCACAACCTATATAATATGTTGACTCAAACCAGTCAAATCACAGAGTCGTGCTGGTATTTAAACCACATTTGGTGCAATTTCGTTCAAATTAAATCTTTATGATATTCACTGTTTATAGCGTTTAAATTTCTTCCATTTATTAGGTTGTAGAGTACACTTGGCCGCGAAAGTTGATGTCCATTTTTAACATATTATGGTTGATGAGTGCTTTAGTCCTTTTCGAATAAAACTGGTTACTATATTTCTAATGAACAACTTTTATCTGAAGAAAACCAAAACGTTTTTGGAAAAGCGAATCAATAGGGCACAAATCAATTGTAAAATTTTAAAACCTCAACTTATGTGGTCTATAGTACTCGCTCCTAAATCTCAATTTACATACCTCTGCGTACACACATGCTCCCTAAGTTACCACGGTAATTACTAACAAACTGAATTCATTTCATTATTAATTACCAATCCAAGTTTTGCTTCAACTGAAAGTTCGCCTAGCTGACACATGCTGCGCTCTAGTGTTGCCAAGCGTAATCTTCTATTTAAGTGCTAATGTAGAAAATTCGTCTATGCTTCGTTAAGTTATTTTCGTGTCGAGAACATTTTTATAATTAATTAATTTTAATTCTAACTAAAATAATTGACAATCCACTTTTATAGAATTTTAATAAATATTTTAAGTACCACTTCTAAGAGTTCCGCGTACTTATTCGCTAGTTTACATCAAGTAAAATTCTATCATATTCAAGTATTATTCTCGTGTTGTACACTCCCGTTCATAATAATTGAACCAGTTCAAACATTCTAGATGTAAGTGTACAAATGTTACTATATGTAATATTATACATATATTTAGTAATATATACACTTAGAATGTGATTTACTGGTTAAATATTTATGAACGGGAGTGTATCTCTACGTGTTATATCATCCATTGGAATAACAATTATTAATTAATACAAATATTTGAAATGTTCCTAAAAATGTTTTTATTTTATCAATCACTAATGCATCTTTAGACAAAAATGTCATTATTATATATTTTCTGAAGAAGTAACAGTGATTGCGAAACGTTAGTCAAAATAATAATATTGTTACGAAAATCTCAAATATTTATTTAATTTAATAATTATATTGGATTTTCGTCAAGCACTTATGAAATTTCAATGTTTTAGTTATTTCCGGTCTTGAGATATTTTGTTTTATTTAAAAAAATTCTTTTACTTTAGAAAATTTATTCACTTCTAAAACGGTTGCCCTTCATCTGTTGAAACTCATATTATCATATTATCATATTATCATATTATCATATTATCATATTATCATATTATCATATTATCATATTATCATATTATCATATTATCATATTATCATATTATCATATTATCATATTATCATATTATCATATTATCATATTATCATATTATCATATTATCATATTATCATATTATCATATTATCATATTATCATATTATCATATTATCATATTATCATATTATCATATTATCATATTATCATATTATCATATTATCATATTATCATATTATCATATTATCATATTATCATATTATCATATTATCATATTATCATATTATCATATTATCATATTATCATATTATCATATTATCATATTATCATATTATCATATCATATTATCATATTATCATATTATCATATTATCATATTATCATATTATCATATTATCATATTATCATATTATCATATTATCATATTATCATATTATCATATTATCATATTATCATATTATCATATTATCATATTATCATATTATCATATTATCATATTATCATATTATCATATTATCATATTATCATATTATCATATTATCATATTATCATATTATCATATTATCATATTATCATATTATCATATTATCATATTATCATATTATCATATTATCATATTATCATATTATCATATTATCATATTATCATATTATCATATTATCATATTATCATAGATAGATAGATAGATAGATATGTCTTGGGGTCTAAAAAGGATTCCACTTTGTATTTAACTAATTGAATTTTTTTTATTTTTCAGGTAAGAAAATGCAGTCCTTGGTTTTTACTATGTGCTTCTTTGGTATGGTTTTTTCCTTCCAATATTTTTAATACATTTAATATATTTTATCTCTTTTAAATCTTGATACAATCTCCCTTTTCGTATAATATGTGAAGCAAATTAAAATCTGAATACCATTTATGAATCGTAATTTTTTAAATTTAAATTAATTTGTTTTAAAAGTAAAGATTTTGGATGGATTTTAGATAGACAGATCCATCTTGGGGTCTAAAAAAGTACAGCAATTCGACCTTATGGTTCATTGTGCTCCCCCTTCTACTTCAGTCTGACGACATTCGCTTCTCCCATATGTTGGATAGCCAGGAGCTTGCATATTAGGTCTTCCTGAAGGTTCCTATATTCGGGGTGAGATGCATCGAACATCTTGTATCTGCTGTAACCCAGAGGTTCGCAGTCACACAATCTGCACACAATGGACCCGTTATGGAGACCCATTGTGTGTAGATGCTTCCGCAGGGGATAATGCCCGGTAATGAATCTGGTAACCTTTCGCAGTTGCATCCGGTTCAGCTTCAGTGCATCGAGTGATAGCCTCTTGATCATATTATCATTGTTCTTCATCATTTGTCAAGTTTGCCAAGTTTGTTTATATCATTTTCGATGGACTACCCTAAGTGTGTAACGATTCTGTATTAAAACAAGCCCTGGAACATTATTTTAGATGGATGGTAAGGATATAGCCTCTTGACTGGACCGAATATTTATTTTATTTATTTATGTTTTTTATGTATTTATGAAATTGATTATCGTATAAAAATATGTTGCTCTAATAATACACTTTATACATGATGCTTAATTTCCTTTTATAGAAACGGTTATGTGTATATTTTCAAGTACCTCTTATCATGTTGTTTTGTGACTTGACTCGTTGATATGATGATGTTATGTCCTTGATTTTACTTCTAGAAAACACTATGTACTATAGGTATACATAATATGTCGTCTAAAGTATGTACTTACCAGAGTTATTTAAGTTTACCTTTTTTTTTTTACATCATATCATAGGGTGTGTTTTTTCTTTGTCCTTAAATGGTAATCATAATTTAGGAAATATGCTAATTTCCTTTTTATAATCAAAATGATTTGCTCACTTATCAAATATTATTTTTTCAAATTTACAAACAAAATAATAAAATCATTAAAAAAATATAAGTGATGAGTTCTTTAATAGTGTGTGTACTATTTATTTTGCTGCTCTACACGCAAAAATGTATACAAATATGAATGTAGTTTTTATTTTAATGTATCAACTGTGGTCTCCAAAAGTAACGTTTCTTCCCGTTACGAAAATATGCTTCTTTTTGGATTAAGAATACGCTCAAGAAATTTTATCTTTTTGTTTTTGAGCTATCGTGTTAACAGCGGATGCATATATTACTTCGTATTTCGCTTTTGTTTGCCCAGAAAGCTGAAAGAGAAACTGAAATAATTCTTCTCGGTTTTAATAAATTATCTATTAAGAACGATCACACGTGAATTTTAGGCGATATTAGGTACAACTTTGAATCTCTGTTTTTCGGCAATGTTATTCACGTACTGATGGTTTCTCAAATATTCAAAACCTCTTATCGATCTTGTGAAAAATCTACCTACTACAATAAACGTTAACCTTTATTCATATATTTGTGTATACTTAAGCGTCAACAATACGATGTTTGTCCAAATTCCATTTCGGTTACGTAAGACAAACTGTAGAAGACTTTAGCGTATACTATATAAACAAATTTCATTGAATGAATTTTAATTAATTACTAATATGAAAAAATTAAATCGTCAACCAGGAATCGAACCTCGGGCCTCTGGATATCTAACCTTTATGTGATTTTTGTAGAATTTTATGAATGTGCTATACCTAGCACATAAACGTCCTAAATATTTAATGAATTACCAATTTCGAAAGTAATAATTAAAAAACATACGATAACCTATTTTTAATTTGGATAAGAATTTTTAGTTGATAAGAACAAACAATATTTAAGGTATTTCCAAACTATTATTAGGTTGTCATGAATTTCACGAAATTCACAATATTAGTAAAATGAATCCTCAGAAATCAACTTAATTTTTTTGAGAATTTATCACCATGGCGTTTTTGAGAAAATCGTTACGTATTTGGAGAAATTTAACATTCATCTTCATAAACATGGTGAAATAAAATACACGATTCCGACTGTTTTTACTTCGAACTTTCTCAATATAGTCACGGTTGTGCTGAAGTTAAACACACACTTTCCTCAATTCTTAAAAATATTTTTCCTTAAAACTTTGGGAGAATGCTCATCGGGTTGTTAAGTTTTTTGATAAAATATGCGTAAAATTTTTTTCATGCCCGCAGCAGAAGGTTATTTTTTATCGTTCAGTTGGCATTCTGAGTATCGGCGCGCTGTTTGAATGTCGTATGAAATTATATACTAGTATGTGTATGATGTTTTATTGCGGAATCTCTCTGATTCGCCATAACATACCAAATGAATTTATGTAGATAAATGATTGTAAAGGTAGTTAGTTGAATAATACCATCCGATTGAAATTATGCGTGTGTTGTTGTATTATTAATGGGAAAATAATTTTCATATTAAATTGTATTTACATAATTGGTTGTTGTTTGTTACTCGCAGATTTAGAGAGTTAAAAACAAATAATTTAAATTTTAGGCACAAACAAAAATTTAAATTATTTTTTATGAAAATATAAAATTAGCATTTTAAAACAAATTGTACTTACTGTAGTATATGGAGAGATTTATTAAACCTGTTTCTTTTTTTGATGTGAATAATTCATTCAAATTAAAGATGAAAATTTGATTATTTAATGACTTATTTTCCAAACAATATAAGACAATTAATTAATAATATACGTGAAAAAAATAAATTCAAAATTCATCGATCTTGTTTCGAGCTTTCTTTATTTGAGACTTTTTAGTATATCAGGTAAATAATATTAAGAATTTACCAGCCCAACTAGCCCATCGGTCTAACAAGAAACTAGGAAGTTGCGGGTTCGAATCCCGGCGATGATCAATTAAAATTAATGGGACGGTTAACTGTCGGCGTATGAACAAGAACGAAGTACCTGGTATGGCTTTCTGCATGTTCCCTTCACGAACTCCAGATGAATATTGGCATAGTTCCTACCAAAGTCGGCTGCAGCCGTACAACCAGCCAATTCCTATTCAGTATACAAATTTCTTCTCATTCACTCACATCATAATCACGCCATGTTGGATTAAATATGACGTCACATAGCCTATGATACGCGGAACAAAGCTTAGGACACCTCATTAGGCAAAATATAATAAGTAGCTTAAGAACTACACGGGGACAGGTGAACATACTAACATACATACACTGATAGAAGGAATTTCTTGAACCAAGTAAATATTTTGAAGAAATCATATTTACTTGGTTCAAGAAATTCTTTCTATCAGAGTACATGCTAAAAGACTGCTAAAATCATAACCCTCATTTTGTAGTCGGGTAAAAATGAACGTAGCCTATGATTATAGACTTTGGAATTAAAATTAAATAAGGAAATTCTTGAAACTTATTTACAAGTTCGTGAAATGGTCACCAAATTAGCAACAAGTAACATATCCTGAGACAATAGAAGAGTAATTTTAATAAGAGTAAAGTTGACAGGAATAAACGTGAAGGAAAAAAAAATTTGAACAACAGTAATTTCAACATATTTTAAAATTTATTATATTTTAAATCTAGTATATTGAATTTAGTAAATTTTCTATTCATTTTTATTTTTGTTTATTGATCTCGACTTTCTATCTATTTCTAATTGTCAAAGAGTAAATCACGACTAGCTAATTTTTACTGATGATGACTACATTGTAGTCGAAATAGGTAAAGGGGGCGAATTTGAAATTGTATTTCAAAAACCTAGAGTTCTCACTAATTATCATTCGATAATATAATGTTCACTACATATTTGTTACAATCAGTCGAAAACAATATACATTATCGAATTGAAACCCTGTCTTTTTTTAGTTAGATCAATAAAAATAACAATAGTCGATAATTTACATTACAAAATTATTGAAAAGAATATATGATTACAATTCCACAAATGATAACAATTTAAAACTAATAAATAAATTCAAAATAGAATTAAGAAATGCATTATTTTATGGATAAAATTTACATGATTTCAATTTGAATAATAATTTTTCAAGAATGCAACTTTGTTATCCAGAGTATGTAATCTAATTTCGGTATGGAAATCAGGCAACATATTATCATCATGTCTAATTTGATTATATTTCTTTGAAGTCATCTTAATACTGCAATTTGTTCTCAGTTGTAAAAGCAAGAAATACATTGTTTTAAATATTATAATTTTTGTAAAACTTATATGATACGATCATAGAGACTCACATAATTTTTATTATACGAATGTTATTACTAGAATCTACAACGAGAATTTACCCAACAGCGAAACAGACAACATAGAAATTTTTTAAGTTATCTTGTAAACTAGTTTTAGTCATTTTAACTTCTATGCTCAAGCAAAAAGAGGGATAATATTTTTTAACAGTCAATGTGTAAGCAACCTCAAATAATGCTATATCGTTAATTTGAATTTGTGGCGACAATTCAAACTCGACAAAACGGTCGTAAGACGTCGTTCGAAAAAATATACTGTTACAGTCCACATTTTCTAAAAATTTAATCTCCTTATTAAATGGTCACCATTTTTTTACGATCGTCGCTCCTACTATTACTATTTGCACAACCACGACACAGTACAAAAAAGGAAGCGTGACTACTAGAACTAGATAACTTAATCTGGATTGTCAGGATAGATACGTGACGTCACATAAAACTCAGAAAATATATACCCGTATATTGTTCTACCCGGTATATAATATATACCAGGGCATATTAAGTTTCGTCTCGACTTCTGTAACGGTTGAAATTATTGATCACAGAAAAAAATTTTGTGTGCCTTCAATAGCTAAAATATAAGGTCAATGTTTGGGCAAAAGAGGCAAAACTGCCTATTTTTGAAACCGTAAGAGATAGATCAAAAATTTAAATACGAAAAATGTTCCTTTTTTAATCATAACTTTTGCTTTTTATAAATTCCGTTTATACCGGGTATTTAAGCAAGTAACCCAGTTGGTTGTTATTTTCACTTGTTTTATTAAATTTTTTGTCTATGCGTAAATCATCATTATGAAGTTCCATATCCTATTACTGGATTTTGGAGACCCATGGAGATCCCATCGAATTCTGTCCATTGCGCCGACTTTAAATTGTAGAACGATTTAAAGTTTGAATATTTTTTTATATTCGAGATCCACGTGATCCGCTTTCTGCCCCTTGATGCAAAACCATCCATTTTACCGCACATAATTAGTCTCTAAAGTTCATATCTATTTCCTCTGTATATATGTCCGAAGTATCCCAATATTCTCTTTTTAATTAATTTAACTAAACATCTTTCATATTTAAATTTACGGAATACTTCAACGTTACTTAATTTCTCCGTCCACTTTATTTTTAGCATTCTTCTGATGCACCACGTTTCAAATGCATACAGTCTGGCTTCACATACACTTTTTAATGTCAAAGTTTCGCACGAATATAGTAGTGCAGACCAAACGTAGCACCTTAACAGTTTAAACCGATGCGTAAATAGATAAGTTCATTAACATACAAGCGGAAAAACTGTTGTTTATGTTTCGATAATGATTGTATTAACGGCTTCCATCTACGACCTTCAATAAATTAGGATTACAGTATTGATCATCTTTTTAGTCGTTGTAATTAATCTTGATATATAACTAGAAAATTTTTAGATTTTTGATAAGAATTCAATGCAAAATATAACAATGCATGTATAATTAGAGATAACTTGAATTGGTTTGGTTTTATTTTGTTAATTCCCTCACTGTTTTCGAATTATGTTCAAATGCAGGCTTATCTACGAATTTTCTTGTCATTACAATGAATTTCCCAATTAGTAAGTTAAATATCCTAAACGAATATCTTGTAGTGATAACATATTAATATAATTAAAAGATGTAATAATAATATTGTATCCATGTTACTGTTTAAATTTGGATAATGTTATTCAGTTTATATATATATATATATATATATAAAATAAATGTTGGTATCAAGAAGATAAGATAGATATAGGTGATGTTTCTTCACAAAGTAGATGAATTTGGGTAGAGAGATAGAATGATAAGTAAATCTTATAAATGATGTGTTTGAAGAAGGTTTCTTTATAACAAATTCTAATGTAATAACTACAAAACCCTTATAGAACCTTCCTTTTTCTCTACTAAAAACGTTTTTTTTTTGCTCTTGTAAAATACAATATATTTTACTCATTAACATATGAATTAGATTTTCAATCTGATACAGAAATTAAAGATATTGGTAGTATTCATTCTCCAACTTAATCTTATGTCAGCGGTCATGTGGAATCTCTTCTAATACTCTTTCATTTGTTTTTAAAACGAAATTAAACTGGCGGATCTAAAATTTCCATAAACAGATCTTAAAGTTAACTGAAAATGAAATTCTAGACAGTTTTTCTGTATGCAAATATTAGCGATAGCTAATCACTCTCCAACGAAGGATGGAAATTTTATTTTGTAAAAGGGAGAGCAAAACTTTAAACTGCAGTTTTACAACATCACATCTAAAAATTTCAGATTAAGATTGTTGTATAATAATTTTTTAAGAAACACGCAGGGTAGTTGTGAATAAATCATATAATGGGAAGCAATTTGCATTTTCGTGTTTCCGATCTTTGAAAAAAGAACATTTAGGGAATCACCTCAGTGTCGGCTATCTATCTGTCACAAACGTTTTCTCAGAGACTATATCACGAAAATTTGGCAAAGTTTTAATATGCATTTTTTTAGTTAAGTGGTTAGTGTTGTGGGTTGAAACGGAAAATAAAACTCTTGATTTTCAAGAACATCGCGTTAACTGTCAAATAAATGCTTATTGAACCAGGTGGATATTAATAAATAGAGATTGTTGCTTGACCCTTGATTTTAGTACAGTGTTTTTACAGTTATTTACAAAACAACATTAATGAAATGCGGTTTCCTTTTTGAAATACGCTACACTAATTGTGCAAATATAGCTATTTGTATACATACAAATAAACTAAATATTTTAAGATAGAGTAATATAAAGTAATAAAGTAATAATTTTATGTTCCTAATTTTGGTTGCACGTCTGTAGACAAAATATTTTGTAGGCGAAGTTCAATGTTGCTGCACAATGTTCCGCGTTTGTAGCCTACTTTATTCTAATACACTACACTACATAGCGGTAAAATTAAAATAAATGTATAAATATAAAAAGGTAAAATACCAAATCATATTCTAACAATAAAATAAAACTTACATAATAAACGAAACTCTTTATTTATCGACAATAATTTCAAATTACTTTACAAAATTTCATTACATTTAACGAAAAACCAGTGCCTAAACAAACTATGCCCCAGTATTTTAACAATCTATATTTAATCGTTGTCGACTCTATAGGTATGTTTTTAATGTAATCGTCATCATACTGATATACACAGTTAATTAAACAAATTAGTTTTAAAATTACATATAATTACAATATATTAGTGATGTAACGAATGTTGGATTTTGCACATTCGCGAATGCCAAGTAGCCAAGTAGCCGAGCGGTCTAAGGCGTCATGTCTGCGCAGTATGCAGTACTTGGAAACTGGGAGGTTATGGGTTCGAATCCCGACATCGGCAGTTTGTCAATTATAAAAAAAGGGGCGGTTGATTGACTAAACTGTAGGCGTATGGACAAGAATGAAGTAACCGGCTATGCTTGAGAAGGTTTTCTGCAGTTTCCTTCACGAACTCCAGGTGAATATCGGTATAGTTCCTATCATAGTCGGCTGCAGCCGCATATCCTACCAATTCCTATTATACTCACAAATTCCTTCCACTCCACTCACATCCCACATCCTAAGGCATCACAATAGACCTTATGGTCGAAGTGCAGCCCGTCTAGGGCAGCCTTTACAATCTACATCTCTCTACATCTACATGCGAATGCGAATGTTGACTTTCAAACAAAGCGCGCGCAAAATGTTAGACTGGTTTGACATTTCGTGTTATGTCTAAACCCAACATAGCCGAACCAATACACGTTGAATGAACAAAGTTAGTCACAAAACACAAGTTCATTCGATTTTTTTTGTTTTGATTTGAGATTAGTTTAGTATTATTGCATTTGTCAAATTTTACTGTTATTCAAAAGTGACAAAGTGACATAAAAAGTTGTGTGATAAAAAATAATCTCGCAAAGGAAGGACCACTAGTGCTATGCGAAATCACCTAGAAGCTAAACATAAAAATGAATATGACGAAATAAAAAGACGAGAAAATGAAAAGCAATTCTTTGCCGTCCTCTTCGCGACAATGTACCAAAACCGATCTAAAGCAAATATCTTTAAGTGACTAACAAAAACCAACGAGAAAGTAAATCTAATTTAGTTGCCTACCTCAAAACTGTTCCATAATCATTTTTTTATTCAAATATAAGTAAATAAAAAATACATAAATCTTATCAGTTATAATTATCAGTATTATAATTCCATATCCATCCATATATAATATCCTTTTTGTTTGTAAAATACATTCGCCAAACATTCTCACCGTTTCTTGCGAATGCGAATGTCAAATACTATGCGAATGCGAATATTCGTTACATCACTAATATATATATATATATATATATAATAATTAGGCAATTATAATTCTCTAAAGTTGTTGCTGCCACCATCATCATTGTTTTAATATCTCTATATGATAATAATAATAATAATAGTTTTGAAATTAAAATAAAAGGTATCTATTTATCTTATGTGCTATATGTAAAATACAAGTAGAAAAGTTTGCAAGAACCCACAAAATAAACACAAGAATTAATATAATTATAATGTTGATCATAAATTCATTAAGGGTTTGTTATATGCTATATGTGTGTAGGTATGTATGTATGTATGTATGTATGTATAGATATTATAGTAGTAACGGCAGGGAGTCTGAAAATAGAGTGAGCAAAGACTGGAATTACGAATATAGTAAATGCTACTTATAATGGTAAAACTTAAATCAAAGAAAATAACATTAGAGTTTAAAAAACTAAAAAATACTTTTATTGTAATATGAAAAAAATTTCCAGATTATTTAGACGCCCGGAAGTGGATGAAAACAGAACTACAATATTCCATTACAAGCATACATACATACATAGATACATAATACAAGCTAATACAAGTATGTTAAATAAGTTTCTATTAAAAAATATTTTTAAAAACAAGCGTTTTATAGTAAAACAAATTTTCTACAACTTTACCTCTTAAGTGTTTTTTGATTTTTTCAATATTAAGAGAGATATACCAAATTTAGTGTTTCCCCCTCCTTCTAAATCCCCACCCCTTCCCCCTTGTCAATTCTTGTCGTGCCTACCATTAACAATGCATTGTCGTCGGAACTGAACCAACATGTACTAATTCAATTCCGTTGGATAAGAGGAAGTGGTTCGAATTCAGCTTGCAAGATTTGACCCGAACATACATACATACATACATACACATACATTGTAAGTTAAACAAAAGCTTATAAAAAAGATTGGTGTCTTGTAAATGAAGATGTTTTCAGAGTTATGTATGATGGATTAATAAAACGATTGAAAAATACATAACTTATATTTTAAATTTCAACAGATATAGATTCATATGATTACCTTTTCTCAAACTGTAAAATTCTCAATTCGAGCAACGATTTGTTTATTTATTGTAGAGAGCTTTATTTTGTAGAACTTAATTGTTGTTTATAATTTCCAAAATATATCGCTTATAGATCCTGGACTTCAATATCTAGACACCTGTCCAAGGGACTGCATAAGTCCCTAAGTCACACTTTGAAGTATCAACAAACTTGTATTTGAATTTTGAGGTTCAAAGTAAACCATTTGTTTCAAATCCATAAATTCGTATATATTTCATCATTTTTAGGTCAGGCTTTAGATCGAATATTCATCAGATTTAACTGTCATTTTATTAACCTCAGCCAATAATGATTAATAAGAAATCAAAATTTTGTCCCAATTTTTTCATACAATTATTTTTATTCTATAAATATGTATTTCGACTACAAAGTAGTCATCATCAATATAAATTAGCTAGTCATAATTAATCTCTGGGAAGATATGTTACTCGATGCTATTTTGCTGAGTAAGACAAATTCGTTGGAAGTTATAAAATTTAATTTCAAAGACTTAGAGCTTATATTAAATAATATCTTTATATTAGTAAGTGACGTTATATCTAACTCCTTCTGGATATGACTACATACAAGATACAGTATAGATACAAATGATATATACAATGTTTAACTATAATGTTTTATATATTAATATCACAATCAAAACCAATTCCATATAATAATTCCCTACAGCGTTCCATCTTATGTGTAAGAATCAATTCAAAACTACGTATATTAGTTGTTGTATGCTTGGGAAATTCAAACTATGTTGTCTTCAACTTTATATCAAATAATTTCGAAATACATTTACATGGTATCGTATAGAATGTTTATATTATATTCATCGGATTATGCGGAAGGGCAAAATCACAAATATTAGATGTTCAGTTTGTTGTATTGAAAATTATTAAAAATAATTTTTCTGACCCCAACACATATATTAATTATACAAGAAAAAGTATAAACGGAAAAATATTTAAGATGAGAATATTTTTCTCCTTAAGAGAGGAGTTTATTTCATTCAAATTGCAAAAAGAAAATAATGAGATCCTGGTTGATTGATTTATTTTTTATTCGTTAAAAAGTTTTTTTTTTAAGTCAAGTAATTAAAGGAAATTAAAAATTGATTCTGAATTTTTTTGCCTTTCAAAAGAAGACTGTTCTAGAATGCTCCAGGCTACTATATAAAGGGAGGAATATACCGATTTCAATTCAGTTAAAAATTGACATCTGTTCGATTAAATTCAGTTTAAAATTGACATTTGTCAGAGTATAAAAGAAATCAGTATTGTTAGATTAATATAATCAAAGTTATAAATTACTCATTGTTGAAAAAAAATTAAAAATATTTTCTTTGAAATTAAATACCAGGTTTGATTTTCATAAAGTTTTTGTTTTATTTAATTTTATTTTTCTAAAAGTGCGTGTTATCCAATTGACGATATTTAGTAAAACTTTTACTAATATTATTTTTTTTGTGTCGAGTATCGGAACATTTGAAAAAGGTAATTTAACTTGCAGGGCTCGAATCTCTCTCTTACCGAGACGGTGTACTTACCAATACATTACGGTTACTTAGTGATTACATTACATTTCTTTGTTCACATATATTTTTTTATTTACACTCGAACTGTTATTTACAAATCCATAATTGTTTTAGAAACAACGAGATGTTCACTATTTAGAACTAATCAAATCGTGTTATAAATTAAAAATGTGAACAAGATATCATGTAATCACAAGGGCTCAGACAACCTCAGACATCAATCGGTTTTTTTTACATAAAACACTAGGTATACATGTGTATATGTATGTATTACATTTCTTTGTTTCTCCGCATTGTACATATTCTACGTTGAAACTTAATATTAATTTCAAATTAATATTAATTTCGGTTCAATATTGTGTAGTACTTGTGGGAATTTTCCTAGAGGAATGTACTTACAATTTGGGATACAATCTATTCAATGTAAACGCAACGTTAAATTAGTCAGAAAATTGGTAATTAACTTCTATTATGTAGTAACGTTGAATTTTTAACTTTAGATCTAAGAACGGGTGAATTAACGGGTAAATTGTTTATTAAGGATCTTTAATTGTTTGGTAACGGGGAATTTTCAAAAAAATGTAGGCGGTGTTTTAGAACCGATGAAGAAATATGTGCGAAATTTGTAATGTAATCCGAAATGTAAGTATAATTGTAAATATTGTTACGTATTAAAAGCGGTTGATATATCAAGAATTACATACCTATAACTGTTGAAATTACGATGATAGTTATCAATAGCATGTTTTTTGAAAGCTATAATTCCCGCATTGTTTAATATTTCTTGCAATGTCAAATTTACAAATAATAAAAAAAAATTAAAAATTAAAAACTTGACTAATATTAAAACTGTTCTGAATTTTTTTTAACGGGACAAATACTTGATCAAAGTATACGAACCATAATAAAGGAGATTTCACACATGCGCACACAGTTTACTAAGTCATCTCCTTTGTTATATAAATAAAAACGTACATAGAAACCAGTGAAAATAACAACTAACTGAGTTAATTGCTTAAATACCCGGTATATATTGAGTTTAAGAAAATTCGCAAAAATTGAACAAAATTTTTTGTGTACCCGATTTGGATATAAACTTCGTTATAAGCTAATTTGGACCTAGCGAAATCGATGGCGTTGATTAAAATACGATACGATTAACGGTTTTCAAGAGATCAGACCCATCGTACTAAAAGTCAAAACTATATGAATTGAGGAGGCAAAATTTTGAAATGTGTTGGTCGGACGTTAAAATGAACCTGATTTTCGTACTGTTTGGTTCAACATTAGCCTAGAAAATGATTATTATTAAAATCGAGAACAAAAATTTTATTCACTTTTTTCACATTTTTTCCAAGGGGTACCCCTTAAAAAAATCGCTAAAATTGGAGGAAAATTTATGTCCCCGATTTTGATAAAAACTTTGTTTTAAGCTAATTTTGACCTAGCCAAAACGATGGCGTTGGTTAAAATATGATACGATTGATGGTTTACAAGGTATCAGACCCATAATGCTAAAATTCCAAACTGTATGAATTAAGAAGGCAAAATTTTGAAATGTGTTGGTCGGACGTTAAAATGAACCTGATTTTCGTACTGTTTGGGTCAAAATTACCCTAGAAAATGATTTTTATTAAAAACGAGATAAAAAATTTTCTTCACTTTTTTCGCATTTTTTCCAAGGGGTGCCCCTTAAAAAAATGGCTAAAATTGGAGGAAAATTTTATGTCCCCGATTTTCATAAAAACTCGGTTTTTAGCTAATTTGGACCTAGCCAAAACGATGGCGTTGGTTAAAATATGATACGATTGACGGTTTTCAAGGTATCAGACCCATAGTGTTAAAATTCCAAACTGTATGAATTAAGAAGGCAAAATTTTGAAATGTGTTGGTCGGACGTTAAAATGAACCTGATTTTCGTACTGTTTGGGTCAACATTAGTCTAGAAAATGATTATTATTAAAATCGAGAACAAAAATTTTATTCACTTTTTTCACATTTTTTCCAAGGGGTACCCCTTAAAAAAATGGCTAAAATTGGAGGAAAATTCCATGTCCCCGATTTTGATAAAAACTTGGTTTTAAGCTAATTTGGACCTAGCCAAAACGATGGCGTTGGTTAAAATATGAAACGATTGACGGTTTTCAAGGTATCAGACCCATAGTGCTAAAATTCCAAACTGTATGAAATAAGAAGACTAAAGTTTGAAATGTGTTGGTCGGACGTTAAAATAAACCTGATTTTCGTACTGTTTGGGTCAAAATTACCCTAGAAAATGATTTTTATTAAAAACGAGATAAAAAATTTTCTTCACTTTTTTGCATTTTTTCCAAGGGGTGCCCCTTAAAAAAATGGCTAAAATTGGAGGAAAATTTCATATCCCCGATTTTGATAAAAACTTGGTTTTAAGCTAATTTGGACCTAGCCAAAACGATGGCGTTGGTTAAAATATGAAACGATTGACGGTTTTCAAGGTATCAGACCCATAGTGCTAAAATTCCAAACTGTATGAAATAAGAAGACAAAATTTTGAAATGTGTTGGTCGGACGTTAAAATAAACCTGATTTTCGTACTGTTTGGGTCAGAATTACCCTAGAAAATGATTTTTATTAAAAACGAGATAAAAAATTTTCTTCACTTTTTTCGCATTTTTTCCAAGGGGTACCCCTTAAAAAAATGGCTAAAATTGCAGGAAAATTTTATGTCCCCGATTTTCATAAAAACTCGGTTTTTAGCTAATTTGGACCTAGCCAAAACGATGGCGTTGGTTAAAATATGATACGATTGACGGTTTTCAAGGTATCAGACCCATAGTGTTAAAATTCCAAACTGTATGAATTAAGAAGGCAAAATTTTGAAATGTGTGTGTCAGACGTTAAAATGAACCTGATTTTCGTTCTGTTTGGGTCAAAATTACCCTAGAAAATAATTATTATTAAAAACGAAATAAAAATTTTCTTCACTTTTTTCGCATTTTTTCCCAGGGGTACCCCTTAAAAAAGTCGCAAAAATTGAACACAATTTTTTTGTCTCCGACTTTGATATCAACTTTTTTTAAGCTAATTTAGATCTAGCGAAACCGATGCCGTTTGTTAAAATTCGATACGTTAGTTAAAATAAATTCCCAATAGTGATAATAAAATCCAAATTGTTGTAATAAAATTATGATTTTTCAGCGCTGGTTACGATTATATTTTTCTGATTCAATTCCGTTACAAAACACTTACTTTTTTTTTATCAACAGAAAGTAAATTCAAAAAGATGATAAATATTAATAATAAATCATTAATTCGCTGAGTTAATTGCCTAAATACCCGGTATATACTGAGTTTATGAAAAGATGTTTAAAACAAGAGTTCTTTATTTTTTTTAAACGAACATTTTATTTTTATTTTATTTTTATTTTACGATTTCAAAATTGACCAATTTTGCCCATTTTGCCCAAACATTGTCAGATTTAGTCCATTCATGAACTTAACTTAATTTTTAACCTCTATAACACATACACATAAATTGAGTTCGTTATCTCTTTTCGTTTTTGAGATATCGTGTTCACAGATGGACGGACATGCGAAAATGGCCGAATTAGGACCTTCTACATTTATATCTGCGATCAATATTTTCAAGCGTACAAGACTTTGATTAAAATTTACACGTGTTAAAAATGGGATACGACAATCAATTAATATCAACAGTATTATTTACTAAAATTGAGAATTCTGCAAACTATTTGTCTTCTCCAAAGAGTCTCAAATCAAATAAATTGTAAATTTGAATTTATATTTTAAATTTTAAAATATTTTGTTTTTCATACTTTTATTTTTTTGTATACATTCACAAATACAGACTGTTTTCAAAAGCATTTCTAATAGAGAATCAATGTTTAAGAAATAAATGAAATGTTAACTATAAATCTTACACATACATACTGAAACTGAATGTCTGGACTGGAATATTGGGTGACCATATTATAGGACCATTCTTCATTGACGGATCTTTAGATTCTCAAAAATATTTGAGTTTGTTACGAAATAATAGTTAGCCACAACAGTTAGAGCTCTTCCTTATTTAGACCTGGAATCTGTATGGTTCCAACGAGATGGTTGCCTTGCACACAATGCAATAGTAAGGCTGTTCCTGGAACAAATTTTCCAGGAACGAGTGGTTTTGGAACCTTCAAGTAGCTAGCCAGATTGCCAGATCTATCTCCTAACGCATTTTTTGTGGGGTTTTCTCAAAACACAGATCTATTCGCAGAATAGGCCTGAAAATTTGCAACAATTAAGGCAAAAAATTGTTGACAATTGTGCGAATATTTCTCCTCAAGTCTTAGATAATACCCGGGTAGATTTCTACAATCGAATTGCATATTGTTTAGCAAATAATGGAGAAATATTCGAACCGTTGGTTTAACTTTTTTTTTGTTGGAATTCTATTTTTTTTTCTTTTTGGGGTTTTATTATTCTTTTAATTTGTGTGGATTGTTGTTTTATGTTATACCGTGAATAGAATACTATCATTTATTTTCAAACATTCCACATACAAATAATAAGGGATATTCAAAAAAATGTTAAGCTTAAGAAGACAACAATGAACATATTTAACCCCCTCTCATTACATGTTAATGCATACTGAGTACAAAACAGTCCAGTAAGCATACACAACAGACACACTAAAGAGTACCCCCACTATTTTTAATTCCATATTGTGAATAGTTATTATTGTAAATAATATTTAACATTGATTCTCTATTAGCAATGCTCTCTAACACATACGGTATAAAGAGTAACCAAATATATAAATAAATTGTACACAAGTCATCAGCACATCTATGTTCGTACGTACGACCGTCTGCCTACAAATAGAGTATACAAACACAAAACAGAGAATGAGCTCTCTAGCAAAAGCATATTATTTTTATTTCGTGTGACATATTCGTTGTGTAGTATATATATATACGTATATGGATATTTACATTACACACATATTGCATTGAATTTGTTTTCACACATTCGTTTATTTATTTTATAAATTGCCTTATGAAAAACACAAAAAAAAACAATTGTAAACGAGCGAACAAGTGAGATAAAAAACGATATATGACTTAATACCGATAGCAATAGAAAATAATAGGTACATTTGTGTAGACAAAAATGTACTACCATTTATTTCACTCAAAGAACAGTTTAATAAAATATAGGTACGCATACTTTTCGCCTCTTTCTATTCCCCCGTTTGTGATTCTTTTATCTTCTCTGCAACGACGAGAGAAAAAAGACGCTTCCATATATCCTTCACACTATCTTTCCCCATCACCCAGGACCCTTATCTATCATGGTGGCATGGTAGAAGGTATACAATATACGTGATGTCGTTTAAACTTTTCTAGTAGCGATGTTATTATCACACCATCGTCTGATGACTGTTGGTGTGATCATTGGTGGGAGATGTGGGATATATTTATACCTTCATTGCACCCCCACCCACGATCGTTTTTTTACACCAATATAATGTTGATTATCGTTTTTTTTTTGTATGTACGTGTATTATTTTACACCTTGAAGAACTTGACAATTTTTAAATGTGCTTTGATAATATTCTTTTGTAATGCTTATTTACGTTGACTACTGTTCAATAAATATATTGAATGTCGTTTGTTTTAAGTTGTTTTCTATGTTACAGAACTTTGGTGTCGAACTTATATAAATTTAATACGTGTATATATGTTTCCAGTTTCATTTCGGAAATGATTTTATTATTGCTTTGTTAAATAAAAGTATAGCCACAAATAGCCAGAGAACAAAATTGCACGGCTTTTATTATTGTGATGGTTATAATAAGTATAATTATCAATTTAAGGATCACAGTTCAATATATGAATATAGATATTTAAATATATATTATAAGGTTTTCTATACTAGTTTTAATTTCTTTAACTGCGAATTAAAGTAATATTTTCTTTGTTTTGTAGCTTTAACAATATTTGTATTTTCTTGCAGTTTCAAAAATTTATATCTGTCTTCCAAGCAGGGAAATTCGGCCTGATCGACAAACGCAAACTTTTTAGTTTAAATCGCACTTTTTAGTTCTGCAAAAGCACAAAATTTCAGTTGGTTATCTCTTTCTGTTCTAGAGTTATCGTGTCTATGAACAGAAACAGGCGAACAAATATGGGGATATTAAATACGGCAAGAGGAAAGGGGGGTTTAGAGGAAGCGGGAAACGCAAAATTTGGTATATCTCTCTTAATATTGAATAAATCGAAAAACACATAAGAAGTAAAGTTGTAGAAAATTAGTTTTACTATAAAAAGCATGTTTTTAAAAATGGTTTTTTAATAGAAACTTATTTATTTTTACCTTCATATTGCAATAATACGATTTTAGATTATTTTTTCTAAATACAATATAAATTTTTGAGAACGGATCCAAATGTATGGATCCTGTGTATAAATAGTGTTTATAATTAAATTATAAAAATCATACATATTGTGGGAAAAAAACCGAAATGTGTAATTCTTTACTTTATTATAGAAAAATTTGATAAAGTTTCTTATTCCAATATAAACAAAATTTAATTTGATATAGTTTTGTGTACATATGATGTAAGAACGAGTGTAAATAAATAAAGATTTGAAATGATTTATATAAATTGATAATAATGTGTAAATAAATATAACACAACTTATGAAAGAAAATTAAACAGAAAAAATAACAACATATCCTACAAACCGTTATCCGTGTTTACATACACTGACTGACAATGAAAATGGAACAAAAATTATAATTGGAATACATTAGACATGCCAAGAAAACTATCACATATAGCTGTTACTGAAAAAAAAAACTATAAAAGTGACATTCTGTTATATATTGTTAATATGTCTGACTTTCATCCCTTTGAAAGGCAAAGTCAATGAGTTCAAGTTCTAATAATTTGAGTGTGTTTTCTACTCATAGTCCAGTCAACAAGTTAAAAAACGTGTTATTTCTTGCTACTGCGAATTAAAATACGTGCGATAGCTCGTTGAACTCGTTATGACGTCTAGAAAAATGTGCAAAAATTTCAAACCTGCACTTAAACATCTGCAAAAGTTATAAACAATTAACGATTCCAAAGAAAGGTGTCTACTCTTTTGAAAATTACTCAAAAACTATTGGTGCTAGAGGACTTTTACAAACGGATTCTTAAAGAGGAGGAAATTTTCGAAAATAAATGTCAACTCCCGGAACTAGACCTCTATAGTTAATATTTTTTTTAAAAGTGTGTCTTCATTTTATATGTCACCCAGTATAAATAAACCTTCATATATATAATTAATAATCAATTGATATAAACAATCAATAATTCAATATATAACAAGCAGTTAGAAATGTGTTTCATATGAATACAAGACTCAGTTCTGTGTTCTTATATTATGTACTATAGGTCACAAAAGTAGCGCTCATTTTTCCAAACTTTTTCGTTCTTTTGTGGGATACAAATCATCGCCTAAGTAAACTCCCTTACACTCAGAGCAACGAAATTTCAAGCACCAGTTTATTGATAATTGTCGATGTCCATCCAGAACCAGCCAAATCACCAACCTCTTATCGCTCTTCTTTGTCCTATATGCCCCATAGAAGTAGCGTTCATTTTTCAAAATATTTTATTTGAATTGTGCCTAATTCATTCGGTTTTTGGGAAAATGTTTCGAATAATATCTTAGAGTAAACTTATAACGAACAACTTTTACCCGAATCATTTTTTCCAACAAATATAATCAAATCAATTTTACACCAGTGAAAATAACAAGTAACTGAGTTAATTGCTTAAAAATCCGGTATATCTTGAGTTTTTGAAAAAATGTTTATTACAAAAGATATTTATTTTTAAAAGAGGAACATTTTTTCTACCCGTAGATAAATAGATAGATAAATCTTGAGGTCTTAAAAGTATTTCATTTCGATCTTATGGTCCATTGTGCTCTCCATTCTACTTCAGCCTGACGAGATTTGCTTCTCCCATGTGTTGGCAATAGCCAGGAGCTTGCTTATCAGGTCTTCCCGAAGGTTCATATAGAAGATGCATCGAATATCGTTTATCTGCTGTAACCCACAGTCAAAGATAATGTGGCTGGACGTTTCCTCCAAGGTTCTCACGAACGCAAGCCAGAATGGCGTAAACTTCTGCTTGAAAGACCGTGGCATATTTCCCCAAGTCCAGGCGTATGTTGCTTTAGGTCTCTCACCTTTGATTCCCGCCTCGGTCCCTTCTTCATTTTTGGATCCGTCTGTATACCAGACGATTCCTTTCTTGAGATAGGGTGGTTCTCCTTCCGTCCAAGACTACAGTGAAAGGTTTTGAAAAGGAGTATATTTTGGGAAGTATATCTGTGCTCATTTCTATCCGTAAGAGATAGAACAATTTTGTTCTATCTCTTACGGGTTCAAAGATTGACAGTTTTGTCCATTTTGCCCATTCGAACTTAACCTTACTTTTGAGCTCCGGAAGACACACACAAAATTTCAACTCGTTATATCTCTCCTTTTTTGAATCTGCGATCAATATTTTAAAGTTACAAAATCGGGACGAAACTTAATATACCCTGGTGTATTTACATATACCGGCTATAAATAAACGAGCACTACTTTTATGGCCATCTGTACACATAAATCGGAAAGTAACTTTACAGAAACAGAATTCAAAAGATAGTTACTATAACATCAGTAAAAAAATATATTTATATATATATATATATATATATATATATATATATAAACATATATATATATATATATATATAAATATATATATATATATATATATATATATATATATATATATATATATATATATATATATATATATATATATATATATATATATCTTTGATGTATGTATTTACTATTTATTTTATTTACGAGCTCAAAAAAAAAAAACAACATACACACACACGAGAGATGTCTGTTCTAATCCACTTCTATAGGATAATTGAATTTATTTTATTCTTACTATTTCTTCTACTATGTTGTATACTGTCTGTGTGCTTCCATATAGCTCTCGACGATGTATACACAAAATTTTGTTATGAAGAGAAGAAAATTGGTTGTCATCACTCATTTGATTTTGATGTTGTTTCTTATTTAACAAAAATAAATATAGCAGTACCTATCTAATGTTGATATTCTATCAACCGATTTGTAAAAGGGAATTGAAAGAGAGGGTTCGTTAATTCAACTTTGTAGTATGTTAAAACTTTTTCTTGTGTAGTTCAGCAGCTCTACCTAATATGTTAGTTATAGTTTTATGTGTCGTATTTCCGAATAAACAACGTGAATAGAAATGAAGGATTTGAAATGCATCACGTTAAGTGTCTAAACATATACATCGTGTAGATTCCAGATAAGGTTCACGAATTAAATAAATAGAGGAATTGATTGATGGTTAAATACAAGTAGTGTATCAATAAATGTACCTTGTTTTTGCTCGGGTTGATGGGAAAGTTTAGATTTCTCCTATAGAAATTACCTGGTAAATTTGGAGCGTATGATATCCCCCTTCCGAATTAAGTTTAAGTAGTTCCTTCTTCTTGTTTTATCCTTTTTTTTTTCTTGGGTATATTAAGTTTAGTCCCGACTTTGTAATGGTTGAAAATATTGAACGGTTGACAAAATTGTGTCTGTAAATAAAATGACCTGATTAGCATATTTCCGCATGTACTATGTACACTTGGCCACTAAAGTTGATGTCATTTTATGGCATCTTTGATATGTGCCTTGTGCATTCGGTTTTCGAAATAAAAAATTCGAATAAAAGCATTTCTAATCAATTCTAAAATTTAAAAAAAACATGACATGAACTTGTGTATTCCCTAGTATGTTCGCCTATCCGTAAACACGGTGATAAAAGAGGCATGTTTAGGTGTATGTATGGTCTAATAAGTTTGTAAATGAGCCATATCCAGCTAGGAGGGAAAATATCCATTTTTGAAAATGTAAGCGATAGAAAAAAACTTTTGTTTGAAACTTTTTTTCATAAACTTTATAGTTCTGCTACATTGTCAGCTGAAAAACTAAAATGAACTGTTCACGCTTTGATAAATTAAGTCAGTATATTTTTGGTATTGAAACAATTAACTCAGTTGACTGTAATTTTTTGAATACTTTTTATTAAAATTATGAAGTAATCTAAAAAAAATGAAGGGAGTCAATTTTCACTCACTTCCGATTGTCGAATCAATTTGAATCTTTGCTGTATGAAATTTGAAATGTGCCAAAAAATGAATATAAGGGGTTTAATGGAAGCGTTGGGAAAATATGAGAAATTGTATTTTAAAAAATATCACGCTTTTTTAAGTGAAGCTAATGAAAATCACTAATTAAATAGTGACATGACACTTGGGTCGAGTGCAGCGAATCAGGTTTGTGTATTGCGGATAAACTAATAGACGATTTAATTAAAATCGATCTATTTTGTTTTAATGGATCCACGCATCTCCTGAAAAATTTGTTCGCTGTCATAAGGTGTTACACTGATGTTTTACACTCCGCCCGGATTCGTGAATCGAGCAAGATAGGAAATATATTTGTCTCTAATACCATTATATTTTGAGGATGTTTGTACAACTTTTCTCGTATTCTATTAGTACAAATAACACTTTGTCATTTATAAAAAAATCTTATAGCATGTTTTAATAGTCTAATATTTTATTCTTGATATTATTTATATTCACTGATTGAATGGAAAATTTTCATAGACTATATATATAATATGAAACAAATTAATGTTGAAAGATTGATTATACATCAAATATCTTAAATATAGTTACTGATTGATAAATAGTATTTCCTGTCATAGTCAATAAATGTTACAAATTTATATTTTCCTTTACCTTTTATTTAATTCTTTTCATATTCATTTAACATCTTTGATTTTTCAAATTTTCATGAATTGAATATTCGCTATATACTTAATTGGTCATTATCATGGAAATTGTAAGGAAAATAATGTTTTTAGTTCGCCAGAAGATTGAAGCGGCCTGGCCGGGCTACACTTAGACCATAAGGTCCATTGTGTTGCCTAAGGATGTGAGGATGTGAGTGGAGTAGACTAGGAATTTGTAGTTTGTACGGCTGCATCCTACTCTGATAGGAACTATGCCGATATTCATCTGGAGTCTGTGAAGGAACCTGCAGGAAACCTTCACAAGCATAGCTGGTTACTTCGTTCTTGTCCATACGCCAGTTTAGTCAATTAACCGCCCCCCCTCCCTTTTTGTCTTCTTAATAATTATAGTTCGCCAGAATAAAGAACACTGAGCATAATGTAAAATTCGAGATGGATAAGAAGATAGTAGTGGTTCTAGGGACAGTTTTTTTGTAAAATTGACATCGTGGTACAATACCTATGTACAATACTTACGTCATTATTTGTGATATTCAAACTCAAATATAATATACTCGATCTTAAATAAACAATCCCTACCTATACAGAAAGGGTAAAAATGTTACAAAGTACTGTATTCAAGTTTGAATTCAAAGCTTGTTTATTCATATGAATTTATATATAGGTTTAGGCCATACTTTCAGTGGATGGTGAAGTATTACTTCCACTGAGCGGCGGGTCAGATAGCCAAGCTGCGCAGAACTGCTCCGCTAAAATAACATCTCCTCTGTTTCTCGGATTTGCAGAATCACTGAAGAGCCTGATATGAACAATAGCGGTCAACTTGATATGGGTACCAGGACATTGCGGGGTTGAGGGTCAATGTTCATTCGATGTTTAAATTTACTTTCTCATACTTTTGGCTCAGTCAAACATTATATATATATATACATTTAATTTCCTTCTTGCATGTATTTAACACATAAAATGTTAAAATAGCGGGACTAGCTTGTGTAATAGACTGACACAAGTAAGTTTCGTTAAGCCCTAAGTGAAATGTGTATACATACTAATAATCTGCGAATTGAAACATTACCCTTCATCATTATTTGTAGTTCTTCTCAGAAATTTGTATTTCCCCTACATAGATATTCATCAATGCTAATTATTTCTGTATGTAATGTTCCACTGAACAATCAGTATATGTATTGTACAAGCACTAATCAAAAGTTACGAAATGTATTGTACGAAAAGTTACGAAAAATAACGATAAATATACTCACTTTGAATTCCAACGCTCTGGCAATTAAAAATCAGTAGGGCAGGGGTAAAAAATTTATAATTTAAACTTTTTTATGGCTTTTAATTGGACATTCAGAATTGACAGGACACTTTTATTGCTTTTAAGTGTCCATTCAGATTGGATATTTAAAAATCTGAATGGACCAATAAAACCCATAATAGATACAGATTTAAAAAAAGGCCCTTCTCTACCGACTGCTCATTGGTAGAGACTTGATATTCAAAGTGATTGTGTTTATTTAGTGAACGGTGTGTGTAAATATATAAGGAATATTTAGTTTAGTCCCAACTTTGTAACGCTTTTAATATTGATCGTCGGAACAAGATAACTCAAAAACGAAAAGAGATAACGAGCTGAAATTTTGTGTGCATGGGTTCTAGAGCTAAAACATAAGGTCAAGATCGTGAATGGGCAAAATCGGACCCTGTTTGGACAAAATCGGCAAATCTGCTCATCTTTGAAACCATAAGAGATAGAACAAAAACGTAAAGACACATAATGTCCTTTTTTAAAAATAAACAACTTTTATTATAAACATTTTTACATAAATTCAGTATGTACCGGGTTTTAAGCAATGCACTCAGTTAGCTGTATTTTTCACTTGTTCATAGAGAACTTTTGATCAGTGATTATACTTATATATTATACTAGTACAATTATTACTAATACAATTTTTGAAGTACTCATGTTGTTTATACTGCTATCTATAGGCAAATTTTTAAAACGTATTTGTTGTATGTATAGCTATCTATGCAGAGCATATTTAACATATTTGTTTTATAATATGTTTTCCGACACCTCCAACAAATATCATTATATTTTAGCCAATATATACAAAAACTTAACAAATGATATACTAAAACCTTCCTCGAGAACTCTATCCATTGGTGAAAACAGCATGAAAATCGGTGCAGTAGTTTTTGAGTTTATCGCGAACAGACAGACAAACGCAGCTGGGGTACTTTGTTTTATACTATGTAAGGATGATTGTCAATACACTTTCTCATGTGCTATTTTATGTTATCCCTTCCAATCTTTTGTAAACGAACACGATGTATAAACAATAATTACATTTTTATAGAATGAGTTAGATAGATATTTAGGTTATTTGTTTGTTTGTATTTCTGTGCGAAGAAAATAAATTCAATTTCTTTTTTCAACTTTTTTTTCTTCTTAAGAGAGATATTTAATTTAGTTTTTTTTTTCTTCTGTTGCTGTTGCTATTTATATTTTTTTTTTTATTACATATTACATATTACATCTGTTTGTTATGAAATAATATATTTAATCGTTTTTTCATAGTATACAAAACTTTTCTTCTTTTTTTTTGTTGTAATTTGTTAAACTGGAATGAATTTTCTCTTCTTTTTTTTTTCCTTTTTTTATTTGTATATTTTAATGACTCTTTAATATAACAGGAATTATTTTCGTTTTTACAGTTTGATATATGTTTTTGAGATCCATTAAGGCAAATAGTTAATAAGTAGAATAGTTGTTGAAGAAATCGAATACTTCTGTATTAATAATTATTATTAACGATCTTTTTTTGTTGTTCTTTGTTAACTTTATTTCTATTACTTAAATTTGATATTTTATCTGACCACCAGCTGATCAAAAAAATGGTTTAATTTTTTTGGATATTAAACGTGTTTATATGCTCACATCTATACACTATAAATCGATGCCAGTGTGGTATGTTTACATCAGCCCTTTTTTAAATTGTATAATAAATTTGTGGAATCCACTTTTTCTTTTCATTGATTCAGGTTTCCAATTTTTGGAAGTAAAGTTCTTTGATAATGAAAAAAGGGAGTAAAATAATTAGTAAAATATGAAATATCCTACACCTGCGAAATTTACGCTATAAATATATACCAATCTTTTTCTCACTTTTATAAAAAAAACTTGGACTTTACATAGATTTTATTATTTTTATGGGTGAGTATTTTGGTTTTTGCTGGGATAGCAATACTTTTTGTATACGAAAACTTGATCACTCTCACATTGTTGTTTTATCGCTCAGTATATTGTGTCTATATTAATATATAAAGAGATAAAATTTGTTTGTTCCAGGTAATTTCTGGAACTACTGAACCGATTTTAAAATTCTTTAACTGACAGAAAACTAGACTATCTCCGAATGACATAGGGTATTAGTTTTTCATGCATCCGTATCCCCGCGTGGCACGCTAACAATCTAACTTTTTAACGATGCGATATTTATCTAATACAAATGAACAACTTTTGTATAAAATATTTGTTCATACAACCAATAGTGTAGACTCAATTTCAGTACGAAACCTGTACGGGTCAGCTTTAATAAATATAAAGATATACACGTTTCAGAGTTTTTCGAAAATCAACCCTTAAAATAGGGAGTCAGAGTTTCTGTTTTTTTTTAAAGTTAGAGACATGACCAATTTCAGTTATACATCATAACATACATGTTTATGAGATTTTATGTATTAAAATTCAGTATTTATAATTAGAGACATGAAAATTGATGCCTTTAAATTAAAAATAAATACGTGTAAAAGCTTTTTTACACATATTAGTTCTTCACGGGGACAAATATTATGTTAATCATTTATGAGAGCTGTTTAAAGTTTTTGCTGGCAAAGTCGCAGCGGGTAATGCTAGTTTATAATAAATATTCAAAACCAATCTACATTATTTTATTTAATCAACTTTTAAAATCACACATCATTTCAACCTTCATTATTTGATAATGTCTCTGTATACATTGTATAGAATATTATATATATGTACCTATATAATGTATAAAATGATTGTATATATATATAAGTATACATATATATATATATATATATATATATATATATACATTTTAATTTAATATAAAATGATGTAGGATATTCGTTTAACTATGCCTGTTTGTTTAATAACTTCTTCTCCAAAGATATACCTTATATCTTGCATATTATAGAGTTTACTACTGTACATTACTGTATTACAAAATAACGCAAGAAACAAACGTTATTTGAAGAACTCGTAAGGTTTGGTGGCGGTACATATCTCAGTGTCTATATGTAGGTTTATTACATATATATACCTACATACACATATATCTATATATATATATATATATATATATATATATATATATATATATATATATATATATATATATATATATATATATATATATATATGTGTGTGTATGTAGGTATATATATGATGAAACTGACGAAACCTTCTAACATAAAGGATTTATTTTCACAAAGGATATAAGTGAGTGAGTCATGAAGTACAGTGAAACGTCGTCAAGAAAGGTTGATCGTGATTCTTATTCAATATTAAAATCGTAATCAATCACAAACAATATGAAAAATCATAAAACTTTTATAAACATTAACGTAGTCTAGCCAAATAATAATTAACAGATAAATGATAGGATGGATTATATGGGAATCAGTACCTTTTATTGATAGAAAAAAAGCTTCTCACGGGGTTAAAATATAAATGATTATGTTTGAAAATTCAACATTTAACATGTAACCTTATGGTAGCAAATGTTTCATCGTAGATAATAATGAAATTTGACGACAAACCTAACAAATATTCAAAATATGAAATTTTTATTTTTTGTAAAAAATAATGAAAAATAAACCATTTACATACTGGACCACAGTTAGTATAATTGTAAGTTATACGTCAGTAGCTTGGTTAAAGTAGAAAACTCCGCCAATTTTGAATTATTGACATGAAAATATGGACTAATCATAAATTATGGAAACATATAGTTATTCATATGGAAACGTAAATTACTCAATAACTCTACTGATCAAGCCACATTGTATGCATTCAACTGTTTTTAAAACTATTTTATTAAATTTATCAAGAGCACGGTATTGCTACAGGCCGAGTTTAATTGTACATTAATTTTATAAAGTTTTCTTTTAGGAATTTTTAAATATAAAAAATAATTAATTTATGTTGAGTATGTTGAGTATTATTTAATTCCTGACAACTCAAAACCCGCTGGGGCTACTTTGATATTATCGCAATTAATCATATGGAAAATTTGTCAGGATCATGAATATTTTCTATTGTAAAAATACTATTCAATTAAGAGAGCTTTGAGAACTTTGAAAGAAGATAAATTTAATACGATATATTTTTCAGGAATATTATATATTCGAATAATTTAGATTTTTATTTTTGAAGAATAACTGACAAGTTTGTTTCTCGCAAAAGTTGATTTAACGACGTTCTACTGATTCAATATATGGATATAGTTGGATATTTTGTTGAAAGTTTGTTAGGTTCTAATAAAATTATATTAGATATGTATATTATATTTATATACCTATTCTAATATTATATATGTAAGTTCACTACATATGTATCATGCATACCTGGTTCTGATATAGAGGTATTCTTCTTATTCAGAGTAGACATCAACATTTTGTTTAATAATATACGTTATATAAAATATATATAATATATATATATATATATATATATATATATATATATATATATATATATATATATATATATATATATATATATATATATATATATATATATATATATATATATATATATATATATATATATATATATATATATAGGATAATATCATTCAAAATGGTGCTTACATTTATATTTATATTTAAGTAAAGTTATACTACATATATATTTAGTATTAAATTGTATGTAGTTAAATTTTATAAACTAAAATCTGATCTAAAATGCTCACATATTACTTTCATATACAACAACATTTTCAAACCACATAATAGGGAATATGCTAATTTTTTTTTAAATATTTTTATACGATATGTTATATCGTTATATAACTGTAAAGAAATATCCAGCGGCGAAAAACTAATATTTAGTAACAAAAAAAGTTAAAATTTAACTCCCTTTAAACAGCCTCCATTTTGGTGCGCTTGTCGTGACGTCACAGTCTACAATAACAATCAACTAGTGAACAAGTGTTATAGTATTGTCCGCTGTCATTCATCAATATTTGATAATCCATGATAACTGTTATTATACCATGGAACAAAAAAAAAACTACTTATAAGTAGTTATTGTGCCATGTTGTAAAAATACAGTAAGGAATTCACCCGATACAGCGTTTTTTCTTGCCCCGAGAGGTGTGTGTCATCATAAACATATCAATTTTTGGTAAACTATCTGATTGCGCCTTCACATAACCACTATCACTCATTTTCCACACAGTCCTTGTTCTTTCTCGATACAAATGTAATATAACTTCAAACCATCAAAAACTACGCACTTGTTGACACTGTCATTATAGACTTTGACATCACCTTCTATCTGACCAATAGCGTTGCGTTCCAAGTATTTTGAATTTCCATCTATTTTTTTGCACTTTTTAATAATTATTTTCTTAATGAAAAAGAAATAATATTAAAAAATATTAACCTAGACATAATTCTAAAGCAATTCAAAAAAAAAAATATTTAATCCTTTTTTGAATTAGACACATATTCTTTTAGAATTGAAACTAGTTGGTACAGATACGCAAAATGTATGCCATTGAAAAGACAAATTGAAAAGACAAATATACTTTAATATTGAAACTTTTTAGCAAATAAAATATGGGTAGGTCAATATTGACTAATTTAAATGGAGTCTATGTAAATATATATGAGATAATATGGGATAAATAGAAAGAAAACTTATGTTTTTTTTTGTAGCAATGAAGAATATATAGCACTTATAATATATTCTATTATATTTCCAAATGATTCGCTCTACCTATCGACTTTGCTCAAAATTATGTTCTGGTAAAGAAAAACTACCTCAAAATAATCGCAACAGAAGCTATTTCGAGAGAGTTTCATTTGTGTTTAAAAAAATGCTTATGTTAAATACTATCAGTTCAAATAGTGGCATTTATTTCATTAACCCGACTTCAAAAAGGAGGATAGTTCTCAATTCGTCTGTATTTTTATTTTTATTTTTTAATTTGAGATCTTAAATAATACAGGATATAGGGTCGAATCGAATCGGATACTAATTATTAAATTTCATATTTTGCCCCAATTCCTAGAACAATTATTTGTATTTTATAAATACGTATATCGATTACAAGGTAGTCATTATCAGTATGAATTAGCTAATCGTAACTATCTCTGGGATATGGAGTCAGAGATAAGTTGCTCGTTGCTCGGTGCGTATCTCACAATAATATTAAAAAAGTTTAGTCCTTTATATGTATGATCTGACTGAAGTAGTATCTGAAAGATTATTTGAGTTGACTGACCAATTAAGAGATTAAGTGTGAGAAGAGTCCAATCCATTTATTGGCGGTAACATTTTCTGACCATTCGAAGTCTAAATCAACACCCTCACCATATTGACAAAAACAACGCATGGTCAGAAAAGGTTACCGCCAATAAATGACTCTTCACACACTTAATCCCTTAATTGCTCAGTCAACTCAAATTATCCTTGAGGTACAACTTCAGTCAGATCATATAAAAATGACAAAACTTACATAAAGAAAACTTACAAAAGAAAATTTACTAAATGATTTGTCATTAGATTTACATATTTCTCTTCATTTATGATTAAATACACTCTTGACAGGATTATACGCATGTTGTTGAAATTAAATCATCGTAATGCCTATATATAATTTATATATATATATATATATATATATATATATATATATATATATATATATATATATATATTGTGTTGGGAATTAAAGTTAATGTTTATAGTTAATTTTATGTGGTTTTAGTTTTCATTCACCATCTCACCATTTGCCATTTAAATTTCAAAATTTGTCGTCGATTTAAGTCGTCTAAATTAAATAAATTACACATGCATGTATGTAGGGTATATCTTTTATTGTTATTTAATACTTACATATATAAGTATATTTACTATTTGGATAAATTCCACTCTTGCTTTGTCTGATTAAATTTTAAACTATTTGACTTCTTTGAACGTATTTACGTAAAACCGTTTTCATTATTTTATATCTAAATTATAAATATATTAAACATTTCATTATACAAATGGTAAAATTTTCAATTGTTTAAACTGTATTTTAAAATAATGGTTAGCATTTAGAGAATCGCAGCGTAACATTCAGTTGGTGGTGTATAGAAAATATAAAAATGAATTATAGTGTAATACTAAAATCTTTGGGATAGTACACAACAAATCAGAATAAATTGAACCAATTCTGGGATCTCGTATAGTTTTTTAGCGAATTATATTTTACAAGCGTGTAATTATATTTTATCCATTCAAAAACTGAAATAATAAACTTTATTACTGGCATTTAAAATTTTGAGAATAAAATTACACATGAGAATAATAAACATGAGAATAATTTGTTTATATTTTCAACATAATCTACGACAGGCAAATAGTTAGGATTTCAAGTTTTTATACCCGATATATCGATAATATGTACACTCGCGTTCAATAAAATTGAACAGACCTGAGACCTAATTACTCAAAAACTGAACATCCAATCTCTACCAAAAAATAAATTTATGTATATATAATACTGATTCATATTAAAATTTCAGACCATTATCTTTTCTTTGTTCTCACCACCCAAAAACGTTAATTTACGACAAAAAATTTTATAGACTTTTTATAGAATTTAACCTCGTTTTAAATAGTAGACAAACTCTAATATTCATTTTATGACTAGTTTTCCAAAACAAACAAAAATTGCTCGAACAGTAAAATATTTGAATTTAATTCATATTCAATAAAATACCTCTACATACACACTAAAATATATGTAAGACAGAGGAGGTTTTGTGTACGATGATGAAAAAAAATTACAGTTTGAAATCAGCTGATGTTAAAAATTCTGTTTTTGGTACCGGAACCAGGAATTTGTTGTTATTTGAAAACTACAAATGAGAATGTTATATAGAGGTTATGTGTGGCGTTTACAACAGGTTTTTCCAATTTTTATTATACCACACAGGAAACTGCATGCATAAAGATACGTGATTTTGCAATTCAAATATAAATTAGTTACAATGGAAATTAAATTGAAAATTTAAATACATAAAATTTTTTTTATTTATTTGAATAAAAAAGTATTATGGCAACTGCAGAGCACACACACACACACACACACAGACTCACCTACTCCCACACAAACACACAATGCTGTGATGATAATAAAAAGGAATGAATTTCCATACAAATCAAAGTTAGTTTGTTTGTAAATGAATAGAAATGAATCATTCTTTTTCTTTGAATATTATTAAAAAACTTACTTGAGTTTTCCTCCTATGTTATTTCTTTTGAATATAATATATGTGGTTTTCCATACAATATACCTATGCATGAATGTGTGACGAATACTTTGTTGCCACTAGTAGTAGTGATGCCGCAAGAGACGAGACAAACGAGACGAGACGAAAATTAGAATCCTGATTTTTGATATTATTCGGGAGAAAGACTATAGTACTATATTACAATCTGTAAAAATGTAACTATTATCACAAAACACCAAATCATTTTGTGTAGTAATAATTTAATTTTTTCGATTCGCAAACCCTGCTAAGCGTTACGCTCATGGTGGGATCATTGATGTAACTATAATAAAAAAACCAAAACACGAAATAATTTTTAATAATTGACACGGCATATATGTAAATTTAATATTGCAAGCGTTTTTTTACTTTTATGCCGGCTGTACACACTCGCCGAGCCAATGAAGGGCATAGCCAATACAAGAATGTACACACAACGATCGGTCTATGTTGCCTCGCCATCGCTTCACTAAATGTCGGTATTTTGAACACGAGTCAAAGGAAGCGAGTGGTGAATGCATTTGACACGAGCACGAAGGACCCTCTCATCTACATTCAATTCAACGTTCAACCGCTATTTTTAAGTATTCAACTATCAATCACTTTAACCCATTAATCTCAATAGTAGAAAACGAAAATAAATAAAAACTGTATAAATTTATGAATACTTTTTTTATTCTTTTAGTATCCTTCATGACTCATTTGAATAATAATTATTTTTGATAGTTTAATCGAAAAATTATTACTTCGTAATTATTAATTTAATAATGTCATTTTTCAGGTATACCAACATAATTTCGTTGACTAAATGACGAGAACTGTATTGCCGGCCGAACACTCGGCGAGAGTGTACACAACTGCACTTGTGGCTCCTCGCCTTACGAATGTCTCGCCGAGTGGTTCAGCGTATTTTTGTTCATCCAATAAAAGAAGAAACCCAGAAATTTCGTTTTATTATTTCCAAAGCTACGTAAAGAAATTATATTAGAAAATAAGTTGGGGTGTAAATCTCTAAAAGATAGACACAAAGCATGGAAATTGAAAATTAATAATCCCATTCGCAAACCTATGAAAGTAGTATTTACTAAATTATATATATATATATATATATATATATATATATATATATATATATATATATATATATATATATATATATATATATATATTTAGTATATAACCTATATTTAGTAAATAACCTAAAATATTGAATTTGTATACCCTTTCAATTTAATATTTTTGACCACAAAACTCAAAAGTTTTGAAAATATCAATTCCAAAAATTTACTTGTTTTCGCCGTTTAATCTTTATTGTTTCAATTAAAATACAAAAAATTAAATAAATTAGAAAAATATGCACTTTATATGAATAGAAAAAATATTTGAAGATTCTTGATTGTATTTTTTCAAAAAAAAACTGTAAAAAGAAGACGAGTTAATACAATACAAAAGACATGCTACTCTAGTGTCGTTTCGCGGCATCACTATCGAGTGGGCGTCTGTCTATTTGTTGTCTGATGGTGAGTGGAAGTCAAAGTTATTTTGTTGGCGTTCGATGAAAAGTATTATTGTCGTTGGTTGCATTTTAAGTGGAATTATTTTACAATGTTCTTTCTCATGAATAACAAACGAATTGTAGTGCGAGAATTGTGAGAGAGGAATGAATCTAACACAAATAGTTAAAATATGCATATGAGATTGTTGTAAACAAGATTGTGTGTATAGAGAAGAAGAGATTCACTTACTATTATATATGTTTTATCCATATATACCGTAGTATATATTATATATCTATTTATATTGATATCAATATATCTCTATATCTAATGTATCTATCGTACATATCGTATTTGTAAACGATACCAAATATACTAGATATATTTATTTAGACACACACACACACACAAAAAACCGAATTTATATCTAGTTTTTCTAGAGTTAAGGCAGTCATTTTTCTATTTCAAGTTTATTTACTTATATTATGAGGATTCTTTTCGTAGTGTATCAAGTTGTATAAATTATATTTAAAAGGTTTTTGTTTTCCTCGAGAGAACTTACGAATAAGCCAATACTTTTACTTAAGGCATCTTCTATTTTAGGTAAACAATTTTAGTTCTATTCGGTCATAAAAATCGCCTGTAAATTTATGAAGATAAGCACTTGATGTATCAGATGTAAAATCGGAAGAAACTTAAAGAATAAATTGTTTCATGATTTTTTCTATATTAATACAAATCACTTTTTTTATATTACCAGTCCAAGTGGCCGAGCGGTCTAAGGTCTTATGCCTGGGCAGTATGTTTAATTGACTAAACTGTCGGCGTATGGACAAGAACGAAGTAACCGGCTATGCTTGAGAAGGTTTTCTACAGTTTCCTTCACGAACTCCAGATGAATATCGGCATAGTTCCTATCATAGTCGGCTGAAGCCGCATATCCACTCCACTCACTCACATCCTCACATGCTCACATCCTTAGGCATTACAATGGACCTTATGGTTGAAGTGTTGCCAGTCCAGGACAGCCTCTACAATCTATCTATCTATCTGACACAAATCAACATAGTGTATGATCAACATCTCCGACGTAGTATATAATACTGAGGCTATGACTACGATGTCCAAAAATGAGGTTCACATTACGTTTTGGGGTCTTAAGGTATGACATCACTCGTCACTCCTTTTCAAGCGACATGTAAAAATGTACCAACAAGCTGCAGCGATAAATTCCAACGTCAGCATTGCTGGAATGAACGTCAAAGACAACATAAATATCGGAAGTTGATATACCGATAAATACGCCGCAAATTACAAAAAATAGACGTAGATAAAGAAGTCTAGAAGGACTCAGGCTTGATGTAAAAACACATCCTGTATACAATTGCAATGAATATGCTTATACAATGTTAAATTCTCATTTAAAACACGAATGCCGATAATTGTGGACTGTTACATAGCCGATCGTTACTATGAAAACGTGACGGTATAATCTGAAATTTCATCAGAAATGTAAATTATATATCGGTTCTGTGTTTCCACTTGACAAACCCCAAGATGTATCTTTCTATCTATCTTCCAAATTACAAAACTAAAATATGACGACAAATTTCATGTTGCTTGGAATTTAAAACCACGTGACTCAATTTGTCACTTGCTTTGAAAAGGAGTGACGAGTGAGGTAGTAGGTTGTACCATTGTGTATGGATGGCTATTAACATGAATATTTCAAAATTATCATATCGTAATTATCACTGAGTAATCCAAAACCAAATAAAATAATAATATTTTGGCGCCCTACTGTATTTATACTTTACTCTAGTTTTTTTTTTATAAATAAATTTTTTATTAATATCATTTGAATATTTGAATATTTACATCATATTTACATTTTTTAATATTATTTAAAAAATTTTTATGGCAAATCTCGTTTCCTATACAAATATTGAGAACGCAATCACATGCATATTGACATTTTTTTAATGTCATTTTCATAAACTATTTTTAACAATTCATAATAGATAGTAAAATTTCCAAACTTGCTTTTCTATATATTCAAGTCCGGCAGCGTAATTGTATTATGTTTTTCACTTTTTTATTCTATAAGATGATTTTTTGCAATAAATTTTCCAAACGGTCTTCCAGCCTGTGTCTAAAGACGTGTTTAAATATATATGTACAATTATTGTTATTTTTGGAGGCAGTGTCCAAAAGTTATGTGAATTTCTCTATGCTGACACCAACTCCAAAAATAATAATTGTACATATATATTTAAAAATTTTTGCTTAGGTGAACTAAAATTGGCACAAGAACATGCAATTATTTTTTTACTTTTTAGTGCATTTTTTGTTATAGAATATTTGATTTTTGAAGTCGGGTTTCCATTTTGTCAAAATAGGTTTTTTTCTTCTTACAGTAATTAACTTGATCAAATTCCCATTACTAATAACTCTCTATTCAAATATAATATAATAAGTTAATCGAATCGTTTCATATTTCATAGAAAGGACAAAACAACTATCATTTTACTAAACTGATATAGATTTTTAAAAGGTAAATTACCTATAGAAATCGAATATCCATGCGTTGAATGGTATGTGTGATGGTTGACGATGAGATGGGTTGCTTTGATATCTCGAGTTCCATATTCAATTCCTAGTTTATCTCCATATTATCCCCTATATCCATATCATTACTACGACATACTATCGCAATGTATACCTATTAGACACAGAGCTGGCAGCGTTATAGATAATGTCGATAAAGGTGTTTACTATACCAGTGATTGTCAAAATTTGTTAAATGGGAAAACAATTAAATAGGAAACATTACAACAAAATTAAATTAACTTTTTAATTTTTGAATATAAGGGTTATATAAAAAAAAGAGTTTCAGATAATAACTAACTCGGGAAAGTCTGAAGAAATGCTGGTCCTGTTGAAGGTGCATTGATCGTTTTCCATGTGTGTTTTATCAATATAATTTCCAAAAGTGAGAATATATATTATACTAGCTGAAAAAGCCGGTGTTGCTCGGGCTTCCAAAAATTCTTATAGAGAGTGCATAGGAAATTTTTGCTAATTAATTGTTATTTTCTAAATTTGACAGTTCAATTCGTCAATTTTTTGTATATTTTAAATTTATTAAAAAATAATTTATTTCCAAAATTTTGTTAACTCAGACATTTCTAATGAAACTTCAGAAAATGGTTATAACTTTGGAACGGTTTGGAATTTTGAACTTCTGATAGTTTTTCTGGAGTCGTATGGAGAATTTACTCAGGATTCTCTCGTCATTATTTTGCAATCTCTTAAAGTTTGCTCCTAATAATTGGGGCAAACATACATACACACACAACTTATTTCCTTTTTATATATAGAGAGATTATCACTATAATTTTCGGCTTCTTTGCCGAATACTTTTTGATCAAGATATCCTGGTATGTTTAACATAAAATCTAAATAAATAGACAATTTGTGAACTTTCAATCAAACTTTTATTATGCCTGAATACTTAATAACGAATACAAGTTTGTTGGTGGTAACGAAGAGTAACCTCGCGACTATATATTGCACTAACAGTGACTAGATATTGAAGTTCAATACCCAGCGTGAGTACACTACAAGCTCATACTTATGGTATCTTCATAGACATAGAGGTATCCGCTGGGAAGGACTTGTCACGATCATAATTCCGAAGAGTATTGAGCAAATAGTAAAATAATCTATTTCTCAAAGAAACTCGTATAAACCTTTCAGTGGATTGAAATCTAAACCCAGTAAATCCAGTGGTGATCAAATAGTTTATACGATGACCACATAATTTGGAAACTCGTTTTTCGATCACAAATCGATTATTTAAAAATTTTCTCAGAAAGTTCTATTTAGCATATTCTCAAAAGCTTTCAATGACAGTACCCTAAAGCTTGTACTAGATTTTTCTATATACTTTTAATATTGCCATTCTTTATAAAAAGAATATTATACAATTCGATAAGGAATTTTGGAAAATTAAGTTGAATTTTGGAAAACCAATACCGATATAAGTGTATCGATTTTTGTTGCTATCAAATTAAAAAAACGAATCCCGAATCAAACTTTTTTTTAATTTTGAAAAATGAGTGCTACTTTTATGGCCTATAGTACGAATTTGAATACATTTAAATTACTTCAATATCATACAGATTTAATCCAGTCATACATTAAGGCATATTTGGGAGTAAACGTCAACCGGACCATGGATCTGACAAAGGAAATCAAAATGAGAATATCGGCAGCATCTAAGACGCTCTCTTCACTGGAATACACTGGAATAATCTCATTACTTTTCTAAAGGATCTATTCTAAAAGCTCATATTGTAAATTTGCGAAAGTAATAAAGTAATTTTTATGGTTTATTTTAAAACATCCTGTGCTTAATAAAATACACCTTAAACAAGGTTTATGTATATATGGTAGATTGATGTATCATGTAAAATTATGGGTATAGTGGGAAAAATGGGGGTAGTTGTTAGTTGAATAAGAGATATTGATGTAAACAAAAAGCATGAAAGGTAAATCTTACAATGTGTAATTTATGTTAGGGTTATATTCAAGCACGTTATTTTAAAAGCAATATTATGGTATAGCTACTAGTAGCTGGCCACAACTTAAACTACAGTAAACTAATGCTATTTTAGCATGTATGTAGACGAAATATTATAGAAGAACAAGAATTTTATTTTCCAGTTATACACATAAGTAGTTTTTCCTGCCTTTAACATAAAATAACACGTACTCTACGAACATAAAATTTTTCAATATACATTTTTTTTTTGCTTTTATATTTTACCATATAATAATTTTTTTATTTTTCTGTTATAATAGTAACAATAGTAATAATTTGGGTAATATTCCCTCGAAATTGAATTTTTTTTTATTAATAGACAGAAATAAAATCGATCATTTTTGTTTTTCGCAAATTTTATTACCATCTTCGTATTTGTATTTCTATTCCTATGCCCGTCAGTATGACTGGTTTAAATCTGTATGATTAAATAATTTCTTACCACCAATTTTTTGAATAATCTCTTGTATTCCAAACATTGATTTGCATATGGCTTAGTAGTAATTAAGGAGAAGGAATTTTTATGCAGACTAGGAATTTGGTAGGCTGTGCGACTGCAGTGCCGATAATCATCTGGAGTTCGTGAAGGAAACTGCAGAAAACCCTCAAAGCATAGCTGGGTCCTTTCGTTCTTGCCCATATACCGACAGTTTATTCAATCAACTGCCTCATTATTTTTTTAATGAATTTAAATGACAAACTGCCACCGTTGGGATTCGAACCAGCAACTTTCCAGTTCCGAGCAGAACGCTTTTAACAAATCGACCGCTCGTACTAGTTTGCATATGGCTTTCAACCGTTCTTTTGTTTTTGGAATAGCGTTAGAGCGGATTATTTGAATTAGGAATTTATTAATTTGTTTTATTCATTAAAGATTCAACAAGTTATTAAGGACAAACGGATCAACTTAAGGCTTTTTTTAAATAAAAAGTCATCGAAAATAGAAAATATGATTATCATCATGTATCACACGAATATAGTTGAAAATTAACAATTAATTTTAAAGAGAGTTTGGTATTGTTCTCAAGATGGCGGTTCACGTGATCGTATAGATTTTTAATTTTTGAAATAATAACTTCTGTGGTATACTTTGCACATTTTTTTTACTGGGTAATGAATTTGAAACACTCATTCGTTTATTATAATCGAATCGAAGCAGTCAGATCATTGAATTAAATTAGTGTATCAATTAATTACTGATGAAGATGATTTTGTAGTCGAAATACTACTGAATAAAAATACTGTACATTCAAATTGCACAAATATAATTGTATTTTGGAAAACTTTTTAATAATATCAAATGCAAAATACAAAAAAAAAAAAACCATATATAATGTTTGTACGCTAAACGTGTGATTCATACACGCGATCTACTAAAAATGGGAGAGGAATATACTGAACGTCGTGTACAAACGACGTAATGTGACTCCTACGCTATGCTAACTCTTATAGGTAGTATATGGTTATCGTTCCACCATATATAACATTGTAGCGTAATAAATATATTTTTTGTTTTTATACTGATTATTTCCATTCTTTGAGACCGTTTCTCCTTTATCTTCATACATTCTTTCCACCTGCTTGCCATATCATGATGATGCTTACTTGCTAGTGTTCCGTTCCTGATTGTATGTCTATTTGTACTATACTTGGTTCAAAAATATCAAAAGCTTATTTTACATCCAATTCATAGAGCATCATAATCGTAAAAAATCAGCGTTTTATGGTTCTGGGAATCAAAATGTGTCAAAATGTGTGTGTATGGATTTAATCGTAACAACTATAATTATAATTGCATTAGTTTGCATTAAACGAGAAATTAATCCGAGTACTTCTACGTAGCCCTTAGGTGGAGAAGATTTGTTTATTTTAACACTCCTGACTATCCTAGTACTGTTTATTCGACCAATTTTTTTTGACTCTTGCCAAAGAAGTATTACTTCTACCGCGAGTAGATAAGTATACATACTTTATCATACACAAGTAAAAAAACAAATTTATAAGTACATAAAATTACGGTCCATTTTAGTCATAAATGCAAATACAAATTTTTAGATCTTTCGTGCTGATTCGTGTCGATTTTTTCTTTCGATTTTTTTCGGCCACATTTATTTACCCTTTTTACGCTTCACTGACGGAGAAAAGACACTCTTAATGAATAAATACGACTTGGAATTATAATTTTTTTATTAGCTTAGGGTATATAGATCTAGTGCGCTTCGACCTTATGACCCATTATGCTCCCCTTTCTACTTCAGTCAGAACAGATTCACCTCTCCCCTAGTTTTACAATAGACAGGATCTTGCTAATTAGGTTAACAAGCAATCGGTCATATATTCGGGGTGAGATACACCCCTGAAGGGTCATATATTCGGGGTGAGATACACCGAATATCTTTTATCTGCTGTAACCGAGAGATTCGCAGTTAAAGATTATGTGGCTGGTTATTTCCTCCTCTTCGCCGCGCATTCTGCACATAATGGATCCGTTATGGAGTCCATTTGTGTGCAGGACGTATTAAATGGGGCAGGTGTTGGTAAATTTCAGTTTTCAAAAAAAGAAAAAAAACATCAGTTTTCGTAAAAAGGAACTTTAACACAGATAGACGGACAAATACTGCAATCACTTTTTCAGTTAAAAAATAATCAGTCGGTATTTTTGAACAAATTATAATACCATTCAAATAATAGATAGTACTCTTTTTTTTTCGCTACACTCTTTCTTTTGACTCTTTTGTGATGATGTTTTTTACAACACCAAACGCAATGGATGGTTGATGGCTTGGTTTGGTGGCAGAACGAAGTGAAGTAGAGTGGTTTGAAAAAAAAAAACAAACGGAAATAAGAAATGATTATGGTTCTTTTATTTAATAAATACTTTTAATTATATAAATTACTTGTGGGAAAAGTATTTTTTATTTTATTTTCTTTATATTGTTTTGTTGTGTGAAATAAAATGATATTTATTTCTTCTTCCTTTATAACATTTTCATCGAAATATTTATAGGGCACTAACACACATTTTTGTTCTTTACATTTTTACACAAAACACACATAATATATACTACCAGCATTTAATTGAATGTGTGTTGGCCTTGTTTCGTTGTTTGTACGTTAATTATTCGTTGGAAATAAATTTTTATCAATGCAATTTGATTTGAGAGAAAATTGTTTTTCTTTATTTATTGTTTTTTTTTTGGAATTTTATTTTATTTTATTGAAATTCGAATTAATTTTATTAAGTTCTTTTCAAATGTTAGGAAAGAGTGTTTTTTGAGTATATTTTTAGAACAAATATATTTAGTGTTAGAATAAACAAAAACCGATTTAGTGCAAAATAAAACTTATGGAATCACAACGCCGTCTCGCACAGACGTTTTTGTCAGAGTCTATTACACGTATCTAAAGGCAGATATGAATATTAAAATTCAAATTTTTTAGCTTAGAGCTTAGTTTTGGCAGTTCAAACGGGAAATTCTAAAAGAAATCGTTTAGGGTATCAAATTAAAGCTTACCGAAACATGAATTCTGTAAGGATATATTTCATTTATAAATTTATTCTTAAAATTTTATTGGATAATTGCTGTCCCCCACCCTTATCTCAAAAAATCAAGAAAAGTTTTAATAAAATCATGGATAAAGGATAATAAGGTACACTGAAATTCAATATATTTGAAACAACATATATATTGCTGAATATATGTATAATATTCAATACGGTAACACTTTGAATGTTTCAACTGGTTCAATTCAAGGTGTTAGTTTTGGGAGTTTGCGAACGGTATCAATGGAAGCTTTTTGGGTGTTATGGTTATAAAATTTAATTAAAAAAATGCAAGGACAGCTCACATGACCATTAAATGGTCGTATCGATTTGAAACGACCAAGTTTGCAAGTGTATGCAATTCTAATGAAAATAGAATATGGTATTATAGGAATATACCCAAAGATTCTGGTATATTTGATCTGAAACCTGTGTTAATAATAGTAAAATAAAATGACAATTTGGGATCCCAAACAAACATTTGTTTTGGTAACTCAGGAAAACATGTCCTGCACTCATAGGTGTCTAAATATTGAAGAAATCAAAGATTTAGAATCGAATCCATTATAGTCCGTTACGAAATTATACTCTTCTGAAAGAAATGAAAGCAAAAAGCGTCTGTATCTATGTCAATTAGGTTTTTATTTTTTCGCTTTTTAGTGCGTTTTACTTTTAAAAGAGTCTTTTTTTAAACTATAAAGTTTTTATCAAAAACAAATGAAAACGGTATTATTCTACAGTTATGTATTAAATGTAGTTATAAAGGTTTCTCGATATTTTGCTATCGTAATGTTGTAATAGTTGACCTCACATTTCGTACATTAAAACACGCTATCTCTAAAAGGATACCTTTTCATGGACAATTGATTCCTCTTTCTTATAAAACAACTTTATATATTATATATGTTAGTTTCCGTTGTGTTTAAAAGCCGCACAAAGTTTCTGTTTAATACTACTAGTATTATATAGCCTAACAATATATATATATTCCTAACGTATTAATGTATCTTTTATCCTATTATCGAATTCGTCTTTTGCCGAATACTAATATGTTCTATCACTTATGTAATTTTCTAAACTAATGATTGTATTGTTTAAAGAAGGATTGATTTAATAACATTTGATATACTTTATCGTTGTTCAATTTAAAGGTAATTTATGTGATTTATTTGAAATCTTATAACATTTTTGTAAGGTGTCTAGAAAATTGGGTTGTAGGGTAATTGTTTTCTTATTAGAAGAATGTGTATCAGATTATTTACCATTAATTGTTATAGAAATTGATTTATATTTTCGGAGGATAATAATAAAAAACACGAAATTGTTTTTGGTCATTGACTATCGAGTAAAATGCCATTCCTGATTACTCTTGTAATGAAACATGCTACATACTGAAAATTTAGACAACAAAGTATTTCATCAACAAGCAAGTGATTACGGAGACGTTTATTGTTTTTTTCCACTGGAAGTAAATCGGTCAAGCTTCGAGTAGCCACATCTGAAATTAAATTAAACTTTATAAAATCGACATTTTTTATATTTTAATAGTCCTAAAAGAAAACATTGATAATAATAATGGAATTAATATTAATAAATTAAATATAATAGTTTTAGAAAAAGTTAAATCGCATAATAATACTTTGATCGGTGTAGTTAATGAGCATTTTATTTTATATTTCCATATGAATCATAAGGGTCGATCCACACTATAGTGCCGATTACAGTTCGTTCTCGGTCCGATCTCGGACTGGTAAAATATTATCAAGTTCATGTTCACATTATAATGCCGATCACGATTCGTTCTCGGTCCGATCTCGGTCTGATAATATTAGGCGGTAACATACGCTTCAGTGCGTAATAGTTGACTGGGCCAGGAACAGAGAGCATTCACACTATCATTCACATGCCGTTACAAGTTCGATCTCACTCAAAAATATTTTTATTCTTCGTGACTCGAGTGGGATTGGACCGGGACTTGACTGTGACCGATAGTATGAATACACAAATTGTTTCTTAACTTAATAATATTTTACCAGACCTAGATCGGACCGAGAACGAACCGTGATCGGCACTATAGTGTGGAACGACCCTGAAAGTCTTCATATTTTATGAAAGGACAATATTTTATGTTTCCAAGGAAATAATTCAAACCGTAGCTACTAACTGCAGTATTGGAGGCTCGAAATTAGTAGATTGCTTACATACGAGGATAGTAATGGCTTCCATTACCTGTCGCCAGTTTTTTCTGGTCGTGACCATGCCACCTTCTATAATATAAAGGAAACTTTAACGAAATGTTTGAAAATAAAATTTTGTTCATAGATCTCTTTTTTCTAAAAATGCTTGAAATTTTGTATGCTATCATATTTTTGTGTAGATTTCAAACAATTTTTAAATCGATAATTTACTTTTTTTAACACATTTTTCTTTCTTTTGTTACAGACATGTTACGAGATGGAACGCTACCTCAAAGATGAACCAAAATTGCAATCGTATAAAAAAATACCAACAGAATTAGATACAGCATGGGATTTGTTTACAGCACCAAGTCCGGCAACCACTGCAATGGCATTAACTGCTGCTGGTGGTTGGAAAGTTGAAGTAGATCCATTATGTTTAGATGATTTAAGTATAAGTGAAAGACATTTAGACTCATTGAGTATGAGCTCAGCAAGTTCAGCATGTTCATGGGATAGTTCACTAAGCTGTGCTGTCTTAGTAAAACAAGAACCAATGGATGATGAATTCGATGAGGATTTTCTACAATCTGGCGAGGAGAGTAGTAACAATACAACGACAACACCAATTGAATTAAGACTGGTAGCGAGTAAAAATACAACAACAGCAGGTACCACTGGAACATTAACACCCCCATCATCACCTGAATCCACACAACATAGTAGTCTATTAACCACGACAGGTACAACCACATCAACAGAACTACATCACCATTTAAGTAATCATCATCATCATCATCCTACTACCGGAATATTAAGAGT